>JAZGTJ010000539.1:0-99822 GCA_036877575.1 Botia almorhae
ACAAAGACAGCCCAACATTATTTTTTGAGGTAAAAAACAGCATGTAACAGACAATGTTCATAAAGTTTAACCTCTACTGAATACAGAACTTTCCTTTGTCATCTACCAATGATAGTTACTTATATATATAGTTTGTAATAACATTATCCTAAAAGTATTCTGATGTTATCCTATTATACTGTTATGTGTACAGTATCAACAGTAATAGCATATCTTAGGTCCCCACATCTACACAAACCCCATTATATCTTCTATTACAGGTAAAAGTATGACACAGTGACTAAGTTCAACCTGTGATGTTAGCACTATTTTACCTTGGTGTTCTGTAGATTTTTGTAAATAAAACATCAATCACATCAGGAAAAAACAAATCAAAATAGCTCACCTCACATCACTGTGTTTTTAGCAGGTATCGACAGCTCAATCAGAGAAAGATATTCATCTTCCCCTATTTGCTGGTGCATCATATTGATTTTCCAACATAATAAAGGATGGCAGCCTTATCATTCAGAGGAGCTTGACTGGCCGCTGCTTTCATGTTAGCGGGCGTGTTTTTGAACCTAGCGTCATGGGGAAGAGAAGCTGGAGAGTCTGAAGTCCTGTAAATGATGGATACAGTCTCCATGTGTATGTTGCCCCTCACTCTCCATTCGCTGCCAGCATGTGGTGCTCAAAAAGAATAGAACATCACAATAATACATATTTCATGAAGGCAAGGCCAGCAGAAAGATAGCATAGTCACAGCGGCAGGGAAGGGGGTTTGAACAAGGCAGGGTGGACAGTATCAGCCAGGTGCTTTCAAAGGGCGGAGCTGGAAGAGAAATTATGTAACATCGGGGATCTCAAAGGCTGCAGTAACTGTATTAAAAATGTGTGATAGATGAGAATTTAGGGGGCTAAAGAGAAGTTGGCTAAAACGGTCACATGGAAATCCATGGGGGTTGTGGGTTCAAACTCCCCAGCTGACTACAGATAATTTAAGAATACTTCACTCAAAAATGAAAAGTTATCATTTACTTACCTTCATTTCTGTTATGTGTAGCATCCAAAATATGATTGCCTTTCCCAAACAATGAAAGTGTCAGTAACTGAAAGTCAAACACATATAGAATTGAAAACAAGATTTTATTTGAGATTATCATTGGTAATCAGATGATTTTTTTCTGCTTCTTCTGTAAGTTACTCTATGGCTTTAGAAAACTTGGAATATATAGCGGCGCATGAGTCATATATATTATTTTATAATACAGTTTTAAAATTTGGATATTGTCATTGCATGCTTTAATTGTATTGAAAAGAAGAGCTTGTACATTCTGCAAAAGCATTGAACAATGATTTTTTTTCAGTGAACTATCGCTATGAATACATTCATACCTCACTGTAGTTTTGTATAAGAAAACAAATTCATAGAATTTGTAATTGCATTACAAATGAAACAGCTATATGAGAAAAGCTCTTATTAAACTTGGTGTGCTGCCAGAGATAAACGGATCCAGACGGCAATGTCTGAAGAAATTAAATCATACTGTAGAAAATGTCTATGTTCAACTTCAGCATGTGTTGCACTCTGCTTAAATATACAGTAAAGATGCTGAGATCTGTACAAGCATCTGTTAACAAAAAACACATTTGAATGTCATCATAAAAAAACAGTTTTCAGTTGCTTACATTAAACATAGGGTAGGCAATTTTTGAGGGGATAGCAACAGCAACCTAGCTTTGAAAGCATAAGATCCCACCCTCATTCAGAAAGATCTCCAAAGCCACACCCCCTACAGCAGTGAGGTATTTAAATGCATTGTTTGACAGGCAAGTAGGACATGCTATGCTGCATCCGGACCAAATGCAATGATTGAATGAACGTTCTATGGTCCTGTGCCTTCTACAGAAGATATATAAATATATAAATATATTAAAACCACTTTACTTAGTGATTTCTTTCAGGATGTGACGCATAACAACTAGCATAACAAAAAATGCTTCTAGAAAAGACTGCATACTTTGCCTTTAAGGAAAGGCTAGTGGTGCGTGACTGCAAAAATCTGTAGCCTGAATCGAGTATGTAGCGTCTATCCGGCATTCCATTTGCTCACACCCTCAGCGTCACAAAGAAAATGTTAATGTATGTGTGATATTTGTGGAGTGTCCAGGTGGAAACAGTGTAAAGGAGAGGGCCAAGGTCACAGGCATGCAGGCACACATACACACACACACTTTGCACCAACACTATTGAAACAAAATGACCACTAAGACAAAGGGAATGAAAGGACCAAATTTTTATTAAACGTAAAGAACAGCAAACCAGAACACATAAATATATAAATCAACACTAGAATACTGCTGTTAGCCCAACAAACAAATTTCCACAACAAAAAAAACAACTTGAAGTGTTAAACAACAATTTTTGACAGTGTAAAGTCCTACTGTTGGACTTCTGTACGCCTTACAGCTACACAGTGGCAGAGAGGGGCCACCGATCAATTGAGAAAACAAACTCTAGCATTCACAAAATTGTTCCAGTTATTTAATGAATACTGGCCGTACATCAATACAATACTTTTCATACAATACTGTGTGTTTAAGACACTGCATAATGTTATACTTCATAGAAATCTGCACACTGACAGTAAGCCAAATACATTACCTTACAATCTAATACAGTAAATAATTGCCCAAGGTTTGTTAAAAAAATGTGTTGGGCTTCAGATTTAACCGACAACAGCTTAGCTTTAAATCTATTGCAACATGCATGTTACAAATAAAGTACACATCATTACAATCACTGTGAATATTTTTCTCTCAGTGTGTAATGTGGGTGTGCTAAACTTCTTGAGAACCTGGAGCAGCAACATGTCCTAATTGTTTGAACCCGACTTCTAAGCCCACCACCAAAAGTAGCTAAATATGCTGGGCTGCTCAAACACAGGTAAGCAAGAGACTTAAAACAGCAGTAAACTGTTTACCACAGCAAGCGAATCCTCATGCCAGAAACATACTCTATACAAGAATGCAAACGCATCCATGAAAGTAGTTGATTTAAATACTAACCACAGAAAAGGATGATGCTTGTTGCTAATATTATCTGTAGGGTGTAGTGTGAATTCTAGTACATTTTGAACACAAAAATGTATGAAATAGATCTTACACTGTATAGCTAGAAGTGTTTGCGTTCATGTATAAAAAAACGTTTCAGGCCATCTTCCACACATCTCCCAGTCTCTTTATAATTAACAGATCATCGACTTTATTACAAAAAACAAATCTAGCAAAAAGCAACCTAATTTTTGCAGTATCAACTGAAAAGTTACATTGGGTCATTCTCAAAAATGCATATTAAGGATCTATAGTACTGATTTACCAAACTTTTCTGGTTCCTGCTGAGCAATAAAATAAAATAAAATAAGAAGGGGGCATTTGGATCAATTCACTTAACTGTGTTTTACTCAATAACATTGACTTTGGCTGCCGATCTGAGGCTAGAGTTAGCTGTTCCACTAAGGGGCAGAATCGGTAATGCAGTCAAATGCATTGCTTGCTTTACTGTTGTGACAAAGTTGCCAATTTTGCAGTTTGCGCGCAATATGCAAATGCAATCTCTGCAAACTTGCGTTTCTCGAATTGCCCTATCACAAACGCCCTCTTGACATTTTAGTGCAAGAAACTTAATCTCGGAGTAAACAACACATGTATGTGTGAATACACACACATATATATGTATATATATATATATATATATATATATACACACACACACCCAATGTCATACAATATGCATGGGCAAATCATTTCCCCTACACTTATTCCTAAAGGTCATTTGGCACAGCTGATAATTTGGCAATAATTATGATGCATGACCCAGTCAGTCGTAAACATAGCAGTTTGTTTTGAGGCAGGCGGCTTCATCAATTCACTTTTGCTTCAGCACAGCATTTTTCTTGAGATGCGTTCTGACTTCTCGACAGTCACTGCATGACTTTTATTGCAAACATATACTGTATTCACAGCGTAAATCTTGACAGCCGTGCATCCTGCATCTCATCTCAAAACTGCATCTATATCAAGGACATCGAATCATCCAGTATGTCTGAGCAATTTCCACAGTTTAACATGACTCAAGTCACAAGTCGAGAAGCGTTGCAGTAACAAGATTTAGTAAGATTCAGTCTTTTCCCCAGACATGTTTTAGGTCACTCGTTCTATCAGCCTTTTGGTATTAAATCACAGTGTAACACAACGCAACAAAATATCTTACATGCGCCAGAGCACAACTCACATGACATGACGGACCACCAAGAGGCGTCAAAACAAACCAACTGTCATTAGCAGATAATGTTCATCTTACACTGTCTTATGCATTAATAGAAGCCTGACACAAGTGTACATACAACATCCTGGGACTTTGCCACTGTAATTTAGTATAGCTTGTCAAAAAATGAGGCTTCTCACAAAGAATAAGTTACATATCAAAGCCAGACAGTGTGAACATAAACCAGCAACTTCTATAAGATAACATCTATCAGGAATCACTTGTCCACAAAACCGCAAGGTTAAGTCAGACTCGACTCTGACACTCTGGGACATGCAATAAATTTGCTGGAGATTTATTTTGATACAATATGTACAGGAAGCCTGGCAGATTGAACATCTGCCTCTTCACAGTAAACTTTTGGAAAAGTGCACACAAGGTGGTACATCTGGCAGGGTAGCATCAGGCTAATGCTATTAGCCAATGCCATGGAGGCTTATTCTCTCAACACGATCCAGAACGATCTGGGTCAGTTTTAAAACAAGGGGGCAGTAAGAGGTTCTTCAAAGGCGTAATCATGCTTTAAAGCAATATTTAACTGCTAGTAGTGGAATAGATCAGCATAATTTTGCAACAGCATTATTTCCAGCAGCTTTTCTATTAGCATCAGGCAGTGATAAAATTACCAATTAGCATTTGTACTCCATTAAGCTTTACTCAAATAAATGCAGCTATCTAAAACATTGCTAATAAACATCAGAATCATTAAAATATACTGAACATTTACTGTCACCCTCTTGAACACTTAATATTTCACTAATATTAACCTTCATCTGCATGTGAACCAGCTGTCTCACATATTAGACAAATATGTTGACATTTACAGGACTAACAATTACAGTAATTAAAACAACTATGTTTCCCAAGTCTCTTATTTCAAGTGGGCTGACAATATCTAAAATATTAAAATTTTTACTTGTTCTTATATTTGATTCAACTATCATGCCACTACATAGCTCTACCCAATATTGTTTTTGTACATTTGTACTAACGCTATAAAGGTTATACTGTAAAAAACATAGATCATGTATGCTATCATTGTATATGCAGTTAGCATAAATAGATGTTTAAACTCCTATATAAATATACTTCTTGGATGTAGTTATTTATGATTTGCACTAATTGCGTCAACAATCAATACTGAACCACCGTTTCATCTAGCCCTACCGTAGCTCATAAAAGATGTATAAGAGCCTACAGATATGCACTCCAATATAAATGGCTATTTTCAAGGGCCACTATAAGATACAGACACATAAAGCCTACGGTAATTCAGAAAGACACATTAGCATGTGTGGAGGTGATGTAGCTAATGAAGAGATTGTCATGCATTAATTTTTCCTAATACATCCCATGTATTGTGTTATGGATAAACCTTCTCATGTCTTATGTGGTATATTAAAATAAACGCTGGCCCTCCCTATTTTTCTGCTAATTAATCGTATTAAAAATGAATGAAATCCTATGCAGTGCGTCTAAAGCTATTGATCAACATCTACGTTAATGGTTTGTGAAATGAATAAAATGTTAAGGTTAATGCTTTTTTGCTTTATATAGCTTGCTGTCACATAAGTACATACTTTACGTAACTTTTTAGTTTATCTACAAAAATGTCTTAGTTTTAAATTCACATGTAAACCTGGCACTTTCTACGTGAATGCAAAGGATATTTGTGTCCGAACTCAAGGTCTATAACAATACTGATCACAGTATGTGGAAATAAAAATAAATACATACATAAAATAAATAAATACATAAAAAGAACTACTTGATATTGATTAACAGTACACACATATGTACACATCCATTTTGATTGCATGTTCTCAGATTAACATGCTCTAGGAACACGTCATAGAAACAACACATCTTGCAACACATCTGCACATCAGATGGCATATCACACAGTAAACGATAATTGTGACTTGCCATTGCAAAAGTAATGAGACTATTCAATTAAAATAGTAACAACAATAAAAATAGTGCATTCCCAAAAACAAATACTAGACTGTTCAATAAATACATTATGAAATCAGTAAAAAGATTGAAACCAGCAACACTTCAGCATGAGGTAATGGAATCTGATGCATGACCTCCTGATGCGGCACTGGCCCAAGTCTAAAGTCAGACCTTGATTTTCCTCACAACTCAAATGTTTTATAGCCTGTTATGGTGGAATAATTTACTGAATACTCTCTCCAATCCCCGCCTGCTCGCTTCGGCTGTGAACAAAACAACGTTGGCTGGCCCAGCGCCTCACAGTTAGCCGTCAGCATTAAATCAACTCGCACACAGCAGCTCTCCGAGTTTAATACCAACCTGTGAGAGTTCATTCAATACTGACGTTTTTCATTAGGTAGGCGTACGCTCGAAGACAATGTCAGCATGTGCCAAACTATTCATCTCTGCGGGCAAGAGATTAAAAAAGGCACAGAGTTTCTTTATCATGTAGCCTGCTCAGGCTGTTTAAACAATAAAAGTCACTGGACAGGTAAATGCACAGATAGAGCTGTGGGGGCAGAACACAATTCTAGATGATTTTACTCTGGGTCTGCAGAGGGCTGCAAACAGACGCTTAATAACGATTGGCTCACAGACATCACTATTGGCTGCTGATAGGCTATAGGGACTCGCCGTGACGACTGACAGCCAATGGTGACTAGAGTTTTCCTCCTGACGATACACAGTGTGTCATGTGGGGTTTAGCAGGTAGGTAATGATCATCCATGTGAGGCCGGTAGTAAATCATAATCTTGACTAGTCATACTTAAACACATGCAACAAAGGAAATGGCACATTAACATATGGAAAAACAAAACAACAAATCACTAACCAGGACAGGGTATCTACAAACTTCAAACCGAATTAAAAAAAAAAAAACCACATTTCGGAGCATCAGCCTCATGTCGCCAGTTAAGACTCGACTGGTAGTTTTTTGAGGTTTGGTAGCTGCGATCATTTCTGAGGGCTGGACCGGTTAATGGTCGGCTTTCTGTTAACATAAGTGGCCCAGTAGGCCAAGTTGAATATAAAGAAGAGAACAGGAAAGATGATACGAGAGATCTTGTCCACTTTACTGACACGATTGTATGACTTCTTGCCTCCCTCTGACACATATTCACCATCCATTTTGGGCAGCAGGATCTCTCGGACAGGCTGGGATGGGGTGGAGGTGGTTGTGACACTTTTGGCGATGGTGGTCAGTCCGGGATCTTTGGCTACGCTCATGCTGTATGTGGTTCCCACAATGTTGAAAGTGTTGTTGGTCTTTTTGGAAAAGGAAGCAGACTCTCTTCTCTGTTAAAAATGAAGACAATAGGAAAAACAAGGACAATAATTATAAAAGAAGTGAAACAGCCTCATAAGCTCCCTTGTGCTCCCATTATTTGTCTAACTAACAGCTCCTTGCGCAAAACTCTTTTCCCCCTTACTGAACAAAATACAACAAATTTAACAATTTTGGGTAATGTATGTACAATTCTCTACTTTATATTAGATTTTTTTTATTGGAAAGGACATCGCATTTAATGCAGTGGAAGAAACTATTTATTCATGATGGCATCTAAAAGGCAAATGTAACTTTTTATTCAATGTGCTGATAACATATTTAAAGTAATGGCAATTTGGGAATAAAACTCATTGCGGTAAAATATAAATATGTATAACACTGATTTAGCCAAAATAGAGCATACATAATGTTTAACTGTTGTTGCAGCAATATTTTAAATGGCTTGCATTATGCTATTATCCCAGTCCTCCGGTGGATGCTTTACGTGTTTGCTGTTGCATTAGTGAGCATTTATCTACTGTGTGAAAAAACCTTCAAGCTAAATCAAGAAGTGCTCATCCAGTTCTCCAATCAGCCAAATATCTGGGCACTGTTATGACTGCAGGCTGATAAATATGCCTTTACAGTTCGCTTTTGACAATTGTTGTTATTCACTTGCTCAAGATATCGTAGTATTTATCTTTTTTCTAAAACCGCAGGCATCCTCAAACTGAAGATAAAAGGCAAGAGATTTTGTCTAGGTAAATGTAAGTGGAAAATAACATAAAGCATTCTCCACCACAGTATACACATAAATCAGTGCATTAGAGATTCCTAAAGCCATCACTGAGGCATATAACAAGAATACAGGTCAAAAGTTGATATGCATCATGACATGCTTTTCCAATTCACTCGATGCGGACACAATTTTTCAGGGCCAAACCCTGCATCTTCTTTACTATGCACCTGCAATTCAGCTAAACCAAGGACTACCTGTGCTGGTACAGTGTATTTAAATGTCATATATGCGGCACTGTCGTTCATTTCGGCATTTATGAACAGCAGCTATGCTAATTATCCTCCATTAGCTTCTCTGGGATGCCCATCACGAGGTAAGTAGAGATTATGCCAGCTTCAGTTTGGATCTAGCCTCTTACGAAAATTTCAGATGACCCAACAACATGCAATCATTGCTTAATGTGCTCATTGTTTCTGCTTAAATTGGATACATGATGTTGCCTAACTGTATGATTTGTGTATTCTTAAAACTGTACATTTCTGCGATATGGACATTACTTTGACAGTCACCTCTGATAGTGGACTAGTGTTAATGGTAAGTGTATACTGTATAAACATGCATTATGCAGTATACAAATAAATGTACATTGAATTTTAGCAAAAAAAATTTCTATGTAAATTCAGCTTATTGTAGGCAAAAAGTCAACACTGTTTACCTGGAACAACAAACAGAGCAATATTACCACCCACAAAAGGCAGGTGGTGAAAGGAGTTTTGTTTAAACCAGACAGACTGTCTTCATTCCCTAACATAATGGATGACTTTAAAGACCTTGACAGCACAACAGAAAATGTTAACTCCTTATTTTCTAACACCTTAGACATAGTTGCTCCTCTACGGTTAAAAAAGATTAGGGACAACAGTATGTGTAACGAGCATACCCACGCTTTGAAAAGAACAGCCCGGAAAATGGAACGCAACTGGAAGCAAACAAAACTGGAGGTATTTTAGATAGCATGGAAGGAGAATGTTTCAAATTATAGAAAGGCCTTAAAAAGTTCCAGATCTGCCTATTTTTTATAAAACTTTTAGAACAAAATAAACACAACCCTAGATATCTATTTGACACAGTGGCCAAATTAACCAAAGATAAAGCGTCATCTGCCACTGACAGCTCTTTCCTCGATAGAAATAATATCTATGAGAATTTCCCATCAGGATTCAGGCCATACCATAGTACAGAGACTGCTCTCATTAGAGTTACTAATGACCTGCTTTTGTCAGCCGATCGTGGCTGCATCTCTCTTCTAGTATTACTTGACCATAGTGCAGCTTTTGACACCATTGACCACAGCATTCTACTAAATAGGCTTAACTGCACTGGCATGGTTTAAATCATATTTATCTGACCAATTCCACTTTGTTGCTGTGAGTGAAAAGGTCTCGYACCGATCACAAGTCCAATATGGAGTACCACAGGGCTCAGTTTTTGGGACCCTACTTTTGACCTTATACATGCTACCTCTGGAAGCAATTATTAAGAGACATGGAGGTAGTTTCCATTGTTATGCTGAGGATACACAGCTATACATTTCTTCTAGGCCCAACAAGACTCATAAATTCACTAAACTAACAGAATGCATAGTTGATATCAAAACTTGGATGACTAGCAACTTTCTACTATTAAATTCAGATAAAACAGAAATTTTACTTGTTGGGCAAAAACCCTCCACACGGAGCAACATAGAACACTGCCATATTCTGGATGGATGCTCTATAAAGCCTGCTTCATTCGCCAAAAATCTGGGTGTCATTTTTGATAATTTATTGTTTGAAAGCCATATTTCCAATGTTTGTAAAACTGCATTTTTTCAGCTTAAAAATATATCAAAACTATGACACATGCTCTCGAAAAATGAATTCATGCATTTATGACATCAAGACTTGATTATTGCAACGCCTTACTTGGTGGCTGCCCTGCAAGATTAATCCAAAAACTCCAGATGGTTCAGAATGCAGCGGCCAGAGGTCTCACGAGAACGAACAAGTATGACCATGTAAGCCCAGTTTTGTCAACTCTACACTGGCTGCCTATCAAGCACTGTATAAATTTTAAAATCTTGCTTATTAATTACAAGGCCCTGAATGGTTTAGCTCTTTTATATGCCATCCTTATGTAAGTTGGAATGCATATATTTTGCTCAACAATTTTGTGGCTTTATCGGTTCAGAATTCGTGTATATTTACTATTGATTATGGCAGTTGTAAGTCATTAACAATGATTAAACAGAGAAAAGCATTAGAACCGGGCATGTTCTCAGATAGGTGACGCAGTTGGTCACACAAAGATGTGAATCAGGTACCTGGGCCCCAGGGGTGAAGCAATGCCATACGGTCGCAGTAAAACACCTGGAGAGCCGATAACACTATCGTGAATTGAGTTTTTTTTATATTCAGATCAAACTTGTTATTTTGTGTGCAGTGATATTTCTAAGCGGAGATGAACTACACAGATTCTCTGTAAAAGCACGACTTCAAGCTGACAGCTTGAATGAGCTAAATAAATGCATGTCCATGGTAAATCACGAAAGCTGTTTTAGCTGAAATATGACAATAAGCAAAATAAGCCCTGGAAGCAATCATGCAGTTCTACACACACACTCTGGTGGTCTGGATAGTCTTTGCTCCCACATCTCTGCTGGCGTGAAATTATCTAGGCAAGCTTCATTCTTGTGTCACAATCAGAGGAGACATTTGTATGGATGGCAAGGCAGGAAATGTGGTATGCCAGTAAACAAGCAAAGCCTCTATAAAGCAGACCTACACAAGAAACAAAGACTAAACCAATGTACTGTCTAGTCTAACCATGCATGTACTGTATATATATTTGCTGACAACTTTTGTGTTGCTTCCATTTGGCTTTAGAATTTACAGAACTCTTTTGATGGAATAATTTTGCCCAAATGAATTTACCCTCATATTGTTCCAAACCTATAAGACTTTCTTCTATTGAACACAACGGAAGAAGTTGTAAATATCTAAGCTGTTCTTAATCGTGCAAGTATATGGGGACTGAGCCTATTAAAATCCCAAACTTTGTGGAGTCTCCATCCACTTTCATTGTATGAAAAAGCATCCTTCTGTCCCCTTTACTATCCATCAGAGGAAATAAAGTCATGGATGACGTGTTCAAAATGACATTAGTGTGAATAAATGATAACAAAACTTTCATTTTTGGGAATAGCTATAAAAATAGTGTGATAGAACATGGCAAATTAGCTGATTCAAAGGCTGGTTTCACAGACTTTCATAGCCTTTATGTGTATGATACAAAAAGGATCTCTAAATGTAATTTAGTCACACACTGCGGACAAAGAAACAGATTTTGCTGCAGTGAAACGTGTAGGAGAATTTGATGGGCAAGTATTTAAAATGCTATAATCATCATCAACAATAACTTTTTTACATACATTTTAATGCCTGTTTAAGTCTCTGATTAGTCCGGAAACAAAACTAGAAAGGCACAGTGGATAACAGATGCTAAATCCACTGTGCAAAAGAGATTTAATAGGAAGAGGTTAGCTGTAGAGGACATGAGTGATTTGACAATGCAGGTTACCAAACCTGCTTGTCTGACCGCTAGAAGAAGAAAATAGGTTTATACATTTTCTGAATTAAATTTGATTGGGGGTTGTCCATGGAAAACACCTCTTGTTACGGTTGCTAGAGTGTTCTGGGTAGTTACTAAGGTATTTTCAAGGTGGTTGCTTTCTGGCCAAAATAGCCCACTCTGAAGTCTGTATGATATTATTTTCTATAGCTCAGGCCTTTCTTTTAATGTAAGTGTTTTAAAGTTTTTCACCTGTTATAACATTCAGCAGGTTAACAAAAACAGGTCCTGCATGACTTATTTCATCCATATTTGTGGCACATGTAGCAATGTAAAGGATATGTTACATGTCTGTGTTTAATACATAGTGTTAGAGGTTTGCTCAAATCACCAAGTATAAGCAATAGCTAGTATAAGCAATACTGGTCTAGCTAGTCCAAAAACCACAAACACACAAGAATATTCCCAATGTGTGTGCTGTAGTTAATGTATGGGCACTGACAAGACCAGGGTCCAAATATTTATCTTCGTAGCCCATTGTGTTGCATGTTCTGGCAGGATCGACAAAGCAGTAACGACAAAGGAAGAACAAAAAACAATGTATGTAAAAAACGATGCATTGTGCTCCCAGCAGATAAGAGGAAAGGAACTGTTGACACCAACACAAATGGAAGACTCAACAGAAAACGCTCAGCTCAGCATTCTGCCTTGAGAGGTGCCAGACCATTGGCCCTGTTTTCTAAAGCCAATATCTGTGTGAGAAATCTCGCAGCGGGGACTGGTGCATGCTGCTTCCTCAATCACAAGCCATCGATCCCTGCTGCTTCACCACCACCTGAGTCTCTATATCACAGCCTGGGCTTATGTCAGCATTTGTAAAGGATTCCTAGCACATGCCCAACACGACCCGCACTGATACAACTGTTACTTTTGGCTTAGGTCTCATTTGCATCGTGTATTGGCAAGATAAGCTTGCAGAGTACACTGAGAACTTACTTTGATGAGAATTAGTATGTGTTCAGCACTACAATTGCTACACAAGTGCTTTTGTTCTTGTGAGTATCAAGAGAGACAGAGAAAAACAATTCAATTATGAATACAAGTGCTAAGATGTTTCTTTGCACTGTAAAAATCCCTATTAAAACTCTAATTGAAAGTATAAATTATCCAGTGTAATGCACGAAACAGCAAATGAACAAAGTACATGTACAAGAAACAAAGTTTAGATCTAATAGATGAATCTGAACGCTTAAATTTAAATGAATAAACAATAGAAACTAAGAATAAACAAAAACAGGTATATTTAAGCAAGGCACTTAAAGGTAAACTTAATAAGGCAGTGCAATATTGTAAATATTTACGGCTTAAGAGCAATTTTTACAACCCTTTAAGCTGTGATGTAATTAACATATAGCACTGCCTCAGTGCCTTACTGCTGTTATAACTACTGCAGCGATCTTCCATACAGCTCTTCTAACAAAGAGCTAACAGAGGTACAGTTTTATAGGAAAGGATATAATTAACATTTTTAAATATACATATAAAATAAAAATATAAAAATTTATTTAGTGAATTTGTTAAATAATTGATGATGTTTAGAACGCAACATGGATTTTTATGAAATCTTGCAGGATTGTGGAGATTGAACCTGCAACCTTTTGGGTGACAGCTCAGATTTTTAAACGATAGGATACACTGTCCCCACAAAAGTAATACGGCTGTCCCACTGGAGAGATTCATACATACTAGCTCAATGCAGAAAGTCAATGCAAAAGGGATTTGGGTGGGTGTTGAATTAGCGATCCTTTTATATATCACAACTATGAGCTTCATAAAGTATCCAAACGCTGTATATTTTCCTCCCCATCCTGGCAGTATCTCCTGAGGACATACTCAGATTAACGCAGACAGACTCTGCATTCCTGCTGTGCAGAGTAATATTCTCGATGTAATATTCTCAATGTGCGTCTGTTAAATTCCTCATGTGGAAACCCATCCACAAGGCCACCAGTATCTGTAGGGGTGTAGATCTAAAGCCATAACCCTTAAGCATTCACTGGGCAAATATCACATTTTCATATATTACCACTGTAATATGCAACAGTCAATTTTAATTAAGTGGAGAACATGCCAACAGGGGTTTTTAACCCTGTCAAAAACTTGAGGAAGCCAAACATCTTGAAGCTTTATGACACTGAGTTTGGTTCAACATGTAATTGCTACTTGATACCTATTTCTGTCATTTCATTCTTGTCTGACAGTTTTGACAGTCATTGGTGATTTTGACAAGCAGATCACTGCAAAATAGGTTGAAATATTTACAGTGAGAGATGAATCTTTATTTTGATTTCAAGTCTTGATTGATTGGCTAATCATACCAGTATAACTGGATAACAGCACACACTTTTTGTTGGGTCTGTCATGGTGTGTTCCATGACAGTCTACGATTCATGAAATGATCTATTTAGCGATTCCTGACTTTTTTGGTGAACACAGACTAGAACAGTATAACATTGTTTAGGAGACTATAATCAAGTTGTAAGCTAGTTAAGTTTAATTTTTAATTAAAGTTATGTTTAAGTATTATTTTTTTCTAAGATGTTATTCCTCCAACTCTTTAAAAGACAAATGAGCCTTAGTAATGACACTTGTTGACACTGATAATGGTACAGAGCTGGTTTTGCAGTCTAATGAGAAATGTTTGACTTCATTATGAGATCTAAAACCCATTCATTTTAAAGTAATGGATTTTGCCTGTGTGTTGATTGTTTATGTGCACAAACGTGTCAAGGCATAGGCACAGCATATGCTAGATTCAAGATTTAACATTCAGGATTTTTATTTGTTATATACAGATATATACATAGTAAAATGTAAATCTGATCTACTCTGTAGACTGTGCAAACAAAAATACACAAAACTACCCAAAACAGAAATATTTTAAAAATAAAAATATTAAAACTAAATGTATTTAAGTAAAAATAATGAAAGTATATAATGAGCTAAAATGTAAAATTAAGACATTTAAACTAAAAATTTAAACTAAAAATTTAAACAAAAAACTGTCCAGTGCACTGATTAAAGCTAAAAATTAAAATTAAGATTAAAAAGAAGAAAGAACAGACAGGACATGCTAACATTTGTAGTCTGCTTCAGTAGACGACTGGGTCAACAATGTCCATTTTCTATACACCTCTATTACATACTGTCTGTCAGGCTGAATAAATTAAACATGCAAGTCTTTCATCTAGGTAACTGCTGTCTTTTCTGCACGACTGTTCCACTTAGTCCTTTGCTGTCTCACACACACATACTTACATCAATATACACTAAAAATAGGTTAAGATTTAGCATAGATGCAACAATCAAATTTATAAATTCCCATGTCACAATGCGTCTTACTCCAACAACACGTTACAACAAATGGAAACAACGGAAGTCTTTAAACGGCAAATAATTTCATACTGTTTATTAAGGGCATCAGTTTCATACACTTACATCTATTTTATGCATGTAGATTTTGTATCTAACAGTGTACCCTATCCAGGTCTTAATAAACTAGAGCAATAAGCATTCTGGTCCGGATCTCATTGGTTTAAAATCCCACTACACATAGCTATTGTATATTTTAATTGGCTGTGATTTTGTTGCATTGCACCCCTTTGAGGCCACCCCACAATCTCTGTATTATTCTGCTCTCTAGATATAGTTTAACCTCCTTCAACACAAGTCTGAATATTTGCTTGATGGTTCAATACTATAAAAAGTGAAAGCACACTTCTCAACAAGCTGCACGATTAGAAATATTGATTATGTCTGTGGTGCAAATGAAATAGCATCAGTTTTATTTTTTTATTCTTTATAAGTTTTATAGGATACCTCTAACCCTTAATAAAGTGATACCTCTACCCAAAATAGTGTTACATAACATACACTTTTACCTCAGTAAAACACTATCATTCATATTTTCTAAGTGAGACATTTCAGTTACAGTTAATCAGCTTTGTACACCAGTCATTTTATGCAATCGGTTGTTACTACTATTCTGATCAACAAGTGACAGCAACTTGGAACAGTGTTAGTAAGACTATAAAAGACATCCAGTTCCTGCTAAGGTAAATCACATTGACCCCAATCTGTAATGTCATTCCATGCTCTAAAGACAAGTGAACCTCAGAGAGCATGGAGGTCAGTGTCCAACTCAAACCAGAGCTCTGGGGAATTACACTGTGATATGAGTGTAGTAACGAGTTAGAGCAAGTGATGCTTAGTAATGTCTTTAGTTACGCAGCTCTCACAATCCCAGAAAAGGAACAATTCACCTAGTTTTGATCACTCCTCTTGCAACTGTGTGACCTCATCAACCTTTGCAGTAAAGCTGAGAGCCGGTTCGCTTTCTCATTACAAGGCCAACATTCAATTCCAACCCATTTCTTGTTCTTTTTTATCCTGCTCTTTGCTCTTTTCTTGAAACATTCTTTTTCTTCTCACTTGTCTGATCTGGTTTCTCCATTGCTAGTGCTGCCCTTTCTTTCTAGCTATAGCAAATCAGTTTTCTGCTTTCTCCTTAGCCATAGACCCCAGTGAGCCTGTTTTCAATTTATCTTTCATCTGTGTGCTTTCTTCTGCTTCTATCATTTTCTTTTTGGCTATAAATAGCCATTCAATTTTTCCTCTATTTCAAAGGTCCAGCAATTTAAAACTGTCTCTTCCTATAGCTCTGTTTTGGGTGGACCACTGGCACAAGGGGCCTGGGGCCTGTCATTACAGGACTGTAGTGAAGCTTGTCACATGTAACCAATTATCACTAGCTTAACTTCAGCAGCACACAATGTGAAACCACACAGGGCTGTTTTTTTGCACAAAAACAAACCCCACATTGTGGCCCTGACCATCCTGTCTGTAAATAAATGTTTTTATTTTTCATAGGCAAGTAGAGATCATTTGCTTATAGAGGTCTTAAATGAACAGTGATGCTGTTTAGTGCTAAGAGATTTGGAGAATTTGCAAAATAAAAAAATACATTATACAAAATACATTTGTTGGTACAAGAAACTTCATCTTTACACAGTAAGTGGATTTATAATGGGGAATTTTTAACAGAATTTTAAGAAGTTGGAAAAAGGTTCACTTTATTGCTACAGTGCATTTAAATAGCTTTAAACCTTAGATTTTTACTGCCAGTTTTAACTTCTATTGTTAAAGTCTAGCCATGCCATCAGTATTGTATTGTGCTCTTATGTCTTTTGAGAAACACTGCAGCTGCTCTCCACGCTTTCTGCAGACACACAAAATTTCCATTCTATTGAACAGTTAATGAATAAGTAAATGCTTCTCGACAGATTACACACTGGTTACTACAGAAGGACAAAACAGGAATTTATATTACTAGTTCACAGGTACAATATCTCCTCATCCTGTGAGTGATAGAGCACCTCACTCAGGTTTGTCTATAGCAATTCCCATCCATTAGCTCTGAGCACTTCATTTTTCAGAGGTTATCAGGGCCAGGACAGAGGCTGGCAATAATCAAGAATAAGCAATGACGCTGGAGACAGAAAGAACACTGGCAGCATCCAACTTATTAAACCGAAACAACCTTAATGAAAATTACAATGGTGACAAGCTTGCTAACAAGAAAGCCAACATTTGTTTGGGATTTATATGTCAAGTAATTATTGCATATTGTTGCGTACGCTGTAAAATAAGTCAATGCTGGAAAATTAAACTGTGATTGATCATGTAACTGTGGAAATACTTTAAACCTGGAGTTCTAAAGCGTTTTTGGCACACAGTCCTTTTTTAGGTTTTACATTCTGTGGCCCCCCACAGAATTAAGCTTCACATTTTAGGATCTCACAGGCTGCAAATTTCACTCCTAGGAATAATAACCTATTTTGCTATTTTATTAAGCAGTGAATTTTTAACATTACTATGCCGTGCCTTACAGTATTTTTGTGTGGTGCCATGAGAGCTTAATTTTAAGGTTGCTGTGTCAAGTTAGTAATTCGGCTTTGAAGTAGTTCTGCGGTTTGTTTCATTCTGTTGCGCATTATCTAGTCTCAAACGCAAGAATGAACTTTGTGTGATCACATCCTTTAGTTAAGTGTACCTATTTTATCTCTGTTGTTTTATTAAAATTTGAAAATGGGGTGGGACACAGAGAGGATGGAATGGTTGGGAAACCTGTTTCAAAAAAGGATTATTTTTAAAATTCCATTACGTACTTCATTGTTATAAAGTATAAACTTCATTTTTATAAATTCCTGAGTCCTCAACTGGACTCAGGAATTACTCAGGTATACAAAATCGTATTAAACCTGCTTACCCGCATCTCCTGGGCCTCTTTCTGTCCGTCCCAGGCCCAGCTACGCTTGGTGAAGTAGTTGACTGTGGCAAACTCAATTAGGGCCGAAAAGACGAAAGCATAGCACACGGCCATAAACCAGTCCATGGCTGTGGCGTAGGCCACCTTGGGAAGTGAGTTTCGAGCGCTAATGCTCAGTGTTGTCATTGTCAGGACGGTCGTAACACCTAAAGACAGAAAGAGGAAAAAAGTACAGTTTTACCTTCAGGTAAGTGATAGACACATCAGAACATGCAAAGTTGATTTAAGGAGACTTGAAAGCCATCAGACCTTCTCAAGGAATTAAATTATATGAATATAACTTACCACATTTACCTTACTATATTATACATTATTAATGAAACACTGTATATTCTTCCCAATGGGGAGCTCAAAGACATATTAAATATGTTTTTATTGAAGCAGGCGATGCATTGGCCTTTACAACACGTGATGGAAAAACTTAGTTTGAACAACATTTGTGAGGGCTTTAAAAAGATGTTTTTAACATAAATGTTGTAATGCATTTCAAAATGTTGTGGAGACTTTCAAGGACAGGCACACTTATAATATATACCATTCCACTTTGTAAAGCTTTTCAGTAGACTTCTAAATAGGCTCTCAGCACTGGGGTGAATGCCAATGTGCTCAAGTGTTATAGGTTAAAAAGACGCATGCTTGTAAGTGATCAGAGCTTTTAAGAGGAAGTGGGGTAAACATTCCCTCGGGAAATGTTATCCCCTGAATATTCCCATGAAGTCAGTTGCACAGGCCTTAGATTGCAACAAGTTATGATTAAACATATTAAAAAAACATATATTTATATTTATTCATACATTTTTGTATTAGTCTATAACAGTAAACATTGAAACTATACTTTTGACAGAATTAAACAATAACACTTAAAAAAATATGCAATGGACAAAAAAAATTAAGTACTTTATTTCTTTTATATTGGCTGCCACTCCTCTATATATAGTCTTGCTCGAAATTTGCCCATCTGGCATTTAGTGATTGTAATATCTTCTGTTTAACCCTCATTCTGTGCATTCTTTGTGATTAAAGTAATTTTTCAAAGTTAGCTTAGCTTAAAATCTGTCATTTGACATGTCTCCTATTTAAACGAGTGATTCTTGGTAACAATAAGCCTGACTGTGGACCAGCATGTCTGGCTACCCAGCATCCTGGTGACAAGACAGATCTAAATTTCAATAAAAAAAACTGACAAGATAAATAAGTGCTGGTACAAAATCATAATGTTTCACAAGCCCTGGAGTTCTGTGTTGCAAATAAAATTCGATGAGAAAGAAACAAAAAATTCCTGAATGCATGTCAATCAAAGCAAAATATATGCAATCATTTTACTTCGTCTGTTACTATGTGCCCATTGGCTCATGACGACACGCAATGTAAGAAACTAAATAATGCTCCCATGTGGCTGGGTTGCTTGTAGTGGCAACATGCTACATTTATAGTGCCCAAAATATGAGCTACATAAAACATAATTATATAATGTGTAATATATTGCTGTTGAGATGCCTGCTATTGCAAATGAATACAGAGTGCCGTTTGCTTCAATAAACGTCAGTGCTGAACAATTACATTAAAATCTATAGCTGATGTGGAGCTGTTGAGTGTCAAAAAGTCAAATGGCAGAGAAGATTCTCATTAAACTTTTCATTAGGCTTTATCTCCATCTGGAAATGGAGTAAAAAGCTTGAGGGACATTAGAAAAAATGTCACACGAGTCGCTATTGTCTCTGCAGACAGACGCCTATTATGTGCCGCGTGTCGAAACCGTAAATTGAGCATTACGCTGTGAAGCTATGATGAAAATGACAAAACAGGATTATCTGTGTGAAATGTCAGGTCGGGCCCATCATAGGAGATCAGAGAAACTGGCAGCCATCCAGGACATAGGGAATTGATTAAATATCAGTCACTAAGTGCTGTTTGTGAGATCCATCAAGCTGGAAATACTGATGCAGAAGAGAAGTTTTGATTTTTGAATAGTTTCAGTGAATTTAATGGGCGAGTCCAGGGGCACACCGAAGTGAAGTGAGTGTACTTTAAAAAATGAAGGTTCTTCAAAGTTTTTTAATGACATCATAGGTTCTTCAGATCATTGTATTGATTCCTGGGCTCTTTAGATCACAAGTATCTGGACAGATTAAAGGGCATCATGACTCTTA
Source organism: Botia almorhae (assembly GCA_036877575.1). Classification (NCBI taxonomy): domain Eukaryota; kingdom Metazoa; phylum Chordata; class Actinopteri; order Cypriniformes; family Botiidae; genus Botia; species Botia almorhae. The sequence continues at coordinate 20,458 of JAZGTJ010000539.1, forward strand.
TTGCATAATATAAAGGTTATAAAAGAGAAAGGGTTGTTCTATGACATTATAGAATCAAGCAACTTTTTAAAAAAAAGTGGCATTTTGAAATAGGTTTGGATGTGGTCTACACAACCTCCAGGCACTTTGGAAAACACTGCGTCTACCAGAGCTTGTCTACCGGCCTGGCTGTTCCATTACTTCAGCGTGTGGCCTGCGACCTTGTGCCATGCACTGCTTTATCACTTCTGCAGACATTGTTGTACAATCTCTGTAGAATATCACTAAGGAGCTGCTGTGAAACTCATTAGTACCTCTCGATTAAAGCCCACCAACATATCTACAGTGGTTGTCAACACCAACACATCTACAGTGGCTTTCAACCACCAGAGACACAGATGAGAACTTTGGCAAACAATGGATTTCATTAGCATATCTTACATGACAAGAGCTAGGGTTGTAATTTAAAATTAAATATATTTTTTCTTTTTATTTAAAAATCTGTCTTGTACATATTTCTAACATTAATTAGGAATCATTAATTGCTCATTCACTGACAACCAGTAATATGCATAATAATATCCTGCCCACAGAAAAATGTTTTAGTATAACAGATTTTATACAGATATTTCTGCTCCATCTGTACTTGTGTTGCATTGATAAGTGAATCACATGAACACATGGTTATAATTCATATGTGCATTCCAGTTACATTCCACATAAAACACATGTAAACTGTATTTTACTTTAAGCTTCATTTAGTAACCATTAGGGTTTTATTTATTTTCTGTTTTCATGAAAATGCAGATTTGTGTTGTCAACAGGGCCTTAGTAGCAGACATCAACACTGGACTACACATACAGGACTGTAACACTATGAAATCTCATCACTGGAGGAAATAGCATTGATTTGAGCTTTGGTGTTGTTATTTGGTCCTTATGTTGAGGATACTTTCCCAAAGTATATTTGTTTCTCCATGAGCTGTGTGGGCTTCCCACCACAGAGAAGATTAGATCTTCCTGCTAGAACAGCCCCTCCTGGGCATGTGTTTGCACTCTAAACAACGACTGGCTTCAGATTGCTGATTAGTCTGTGCACATGGCTGCCTGGCAGGAGACACTTGGGGTTGCTATGGCACACTCCTTAATGCCTCTTCTCTGGACAAGGTAAGCAGGAGCGAAGAAAAGAGCCGGGAAAAACAGCCGCATGAGCTGGAGTGGTGTTTCTGAGAGGTGGAGAGGACTCCTGATAGGGCTTCTTCGTGTGAGAGCGGCGACCGGTAATGATACGATTCTTACCCAGAGAGTGAATACTGATTAGTCACGTTTATAGACTTAAGACCCAACTTTGGTAATGTGAAATCAGTTGGATACAACCTCCCTCTTGTCTTTATGAAATTATGTATGATATGATACTAATTACTGCACCATTCACTGCAGTCACAGCTTTTCATTCAATTGACACAAGTAAGAAAATTGGCATTTCCATATTTTTGGAAGTCACTTGTGTCTTCGCTGTCTCCTTGTGTTTACCTTAAAGTGCATGCTAAAATACCTTCTCAATTCTCAGCTTAATAGACAGAGGCAACAATAAGGAAGAGATTTGTAGGCTGATCTCCTGTAGTGTAAACACAATAGTGTGAGTTTGGATGGGATTATCAACCAATGGCCGTGTTTGGGAAACATTTTTGACAACAACCATTAATCAGCTCTGATTGGTCGTAATGCAAGTGGTGCAAACATTCCCCATTGCAGCTTCAACAGTGTGAATACAACATAATGTTTCTTTCTGAATTACAGAGGCCTGTTTTGCCTCATTATAAATTATCTACAAGTTTTATTTATTTAACCTTAAACTCATGTATACTTTATATTCTCATATATCAGAATACAGCATTCAAGATCAATTTTAGATGGAGGTTCAGAACTGCATGCTTTCAAGGGATATGAAAACAGAATAACTTAACATGTGCTGAATATGTGCCAAATACTATTTGAACTATGAATTTCTTTTAACCTTCAACTGGGTTGAGTATTCCTTTAAACTTCAGACTCAGTGAAACCTCTACAGATTAACTGTTGCACTTATTCATGTCGAGGTCTAGAAGTCAAAAAGATATGCACTACAAATAAATACTCAAATGTCTGATGAAGACAGAGTGTAAAATACAGTTTTACTTTTACTGAGGATAATCTGAGTGGTGCTTGTCTATGCAAATCTTGCTGTCACAATGCTAGAGGGTTGTGGGTGGTTGCCAGGTTGTTGTGATGCCGTTCTGTTCTTATGCTGTTCTGAGTGGTTTAATATATGCTGCTAGGACGTTCTGGTTGGTTGCTTTATGGGATTATAGTTCCCTCCTTCAATGCAAGCCTATTTTTTTCACCATCATTTTATCATCTGCTATATAACAATCATCTAGTCAATAATAGCACCCTTTTTTATTATTTAGCTGTGTGGTTTAAAACAAATCATTACTAGCACAAACAGTGTGGGGTTACATGTCAAAATGAAATACTAAAGGTTAGGATTTTGTCTAAATCCCTAACCTACAGTATAAGAAACAGGAATAATGATGCCTGCTTTAGCAAACACCACCAAATATTGAAATATGAGTAAATATCTAAGCCTGTGTGGGCTGAACACTAATTCCAGTGAGCTTGTCTTGAAGACTGTGGGAGTGCAAGGGATAATGGGGAGGGCGGTCAGCATAAAATAATGGGTTGAAGATGAAATATGACCGCACACCTGAGTGAACCGCGCTGTGCGCACTGGCTTTAGCTTAGAAGCAATAAGTTAGCACCGGTTAAAAGACAACAATAAATAAAGCAAAGCGAAGAATTATGAAAAACAAGAGGATAAAAGAGAAAAGACTGGAGGCGTACAATGGTGCCAGAGGCAGAACGGGAAGGTATAATTCTATATTTACTGAAGGTAGATGCTGTTTTATAGCTGTAGAAACACTGCAGACTTTGAAGGGGACAAATGAGAAAATCTAGAGGATGAAGGCACTGGAGAAGGAAAGCAAGCATACTGTAGCATTTTAAATGAGTTTGTAAAGAATGGTTTCAATACTTTGAGAGCTCCCTTGCTATATACTTCCTGAGTATATATATCTAGAAAGCTACACTATATTGCCAAAAGTATTCGCTCATCTGCCTTTAGACGCATATGAACTTAAGTGACATCCCATTGTTAATTCATAGGGTTTAGTATGACATCGTCCCATCCTTTGCAGCTATAATAGCTTCAACTCTTCTGGGATTAGGAGTGTGTTTATGGGAATTTTTGACCATTCTTCCAGAAGCGCATTTGTGAGGTCAGACACTGATGCTGGACGAGGCTCGCAGTCTTCGCTCCAATTCATCCTAAAGGTGTTCTATCAGGTTGAGGTCAGGACTCTGTGCAGGCCAGTCAAGTTTTCCCACACCAAACTCGCTCATTTATGTCTTTATGGACCTTGCTTTGTGCACTGGTGCCCATTCATGTTGGAACAGGAAGGCGCCATCCCCAAACTGTTCCCAAAAAGTTGGGAGCATGGAATTGTCCGAAATCTCTTGGTATGCTGAAGTATTCAGAGTTCCTTTCACTGAAACTAAGGGGCCAAGCCCAGCTCCTGAAAAACTTCCCCACACCATAATCCCCCCTCCACCAAACTTCACAGTTGGCACAATGCAGTCAGACAAGTACCGTTCTCCTGACAACTGCCAAACCCAGACTCGTCCATCAGATTGCCAGATAAAGAAGCGTGATTCGTCACTCCAGAGAACGCATCTCCACTACTCTAGAGTCCAGTGACGGCGTGCTTTACACCACTGCATCTGACGCTTTGCATTGCACTTTGTGATGTATGGCTTTGATGCAGGTGCTTGGCCATGAAAACCCATTCCATGAAGCTCTCCACGCAATGTTCTTGAGCTAATCTGAAGGTCTGTAGTGATTGACTCTGCAGAAAGTTGCCGACCTTCAGCATTCGTTGACCCCACTCTGTTATTTTCACAAGTTTCTGTCATTCCCAATCGCTTCCACTTTGTTATTATACCACTGACAGTGAACGTGGAATATTTAGTAGCGAGGAAATTTCATGACTGGACTTGTTGCACGGGTGACATCCTATCACAGTACAACGGAATTCACTGAGCTCCTGAAAGCAGCCCATTCTTTCACAAATGTTTGTAGAAGCAGTCTACATACTTAGGTGCTTCATTTTATACACCTGTGGCCATGCAAGTGATTGAAACATCTGAATTCAATTATTTGGATGGGTGAGCGAATACTTTTGGCAATATAGTGTATATACTTTCTAAGGCTGCACCCTAACTGGACAGAAATCATTTAAGTGACACTCTACATATTATTTGCACGAGGAGTGCTATGTATAGCGTATGTATACATACATAGCACTCCTCGTGCAAAACATGGGACTTGTTGCTGACTTTAGCCTGTTGTTACGCTAATGATGTTGAAATTTTAATTAACTGAACTATTTTTACAATAATTGCAGCATTGAATTAAATGTATAAGTATACATATAAAACATATTCAGCATCATGATGAATTTTTGAAACTGTTGCAATGTCTTGGAATGCGTCCTTTCCGAGGATACATATAATGCTGTCTTAGAATTTGGACAAAATGTGGTATCTTACAAGATGGTGTAATGCGGAATGTCAGGAGCATTACCTAATGCCTATCTGACCTTAAAAGGCTGACTAGGTAAAGAGCTAACTAACTAGTTAGGTGGCTCTGACTTTATGTGAAGGACTACTGACTACTAATGATGTGACTTTATAACAAATGTCACCTTTGTTCTCAAATGAAAGAACTGCTTTTAGTTTGACATTTCTCGAGTAGGAAGAAATTTCCCCAGAATTTTGTAGTCCATAAAAAGATAATGAGCAAGATGACAATTAGCATATAAGCCTCCCCACGTCAGCAAAAGTAATAAGATAAAAGAATGCAATTAGAACTTACAATTTAAAGAAAATGCAATTAGAACTTGAATGATCTGAAACCCGCACTGCAATGTTTTCATAGAATTCTGTGGAAAAATGCACCATCTTTGTAGTGGCATGTGTTCCTTTAAACTTTTTATATTCTACTCAGGCTGCTGGTTCAAAACTAGGTAAAATATAATTGCTTTTGCTGTGATGTTGAAGATTCAGCAGCACTGAGTAGCGATGCAGGAAACCCTGCTGCACTCTATCAGCCGCCATTGTCAATAGGGTCAGAATTTTATTTCATTCTGTAGCAGACAGCTGAAATCTTCACATCATCAATAGTAATGTCTTCCAGAGTAATGCTGGCAGGACGAGCCCTCCTTTGCACCTGATGCTCTGGCCCTTGATAAAAATAAAACCACAGACGAAGCCAGACATAATGCCAAAGCTGATGTGAGCTCAATAGGAAATAATCTCTTAACTCCAGATCCAATGCGAACAGGCTGCTGGGGGAGAATGAGTTCCGGTGCTTTTGGGTTTATCTTTCTCTTTCTCATCCCGTGAGAGGCCCGTCAGCATTGCTTTCCCTGACTTCATTTGTTCCAAGTTTGGTTCCAACTAATCTGTAATTAATTAGGTGCTTGCGTGGTGGCTGAGGTAATTACAAGTCAATCCTGTGATCCTTACACAGTTTCAAAACAAAATCCATCATTGTCCGGCCGCAGGGCTGCTCAGTGACCACACTCGCCCAGGGTTTGGACAGGTTTGTAAGTAAAATTCAAGTACTTATGCAGCACTTTCAAAGTACCTAAATGAGGCCTAATGTCTCCCCTCCCAATGACACACTGCCCAGTACACAGTCAAGGCTAAAATATCAAAACCATTGCCAGTAAGTCAGACTCCATACGTGTGTCTATGCCAAAATAAAGTACTTGCACAATTAGTGACTGTAAAGATATTTCAAAACAATTGTCTTTTCCGTAAACCTGAATGGGACATTTTAGTAAAATATTAATGATGTTTATAATAAATCATCCAATAGGCAAGTAACTTAACTGTTTTACAGTGTTGTTAAAAAGTTTTAATTAAAGCAAGACCAGAAATGATCGTGTTTAAAGATACAATAAATTAAACACAAACATAGCCAGTTTTCCTTTTGGAATGATTTGTTAAAATCAATAAAAATATATATAACAAAATAAACAATAATTTTCCCTGAACATTCAAAATTCAAGCACATTTATAACCTTGAACGCATAACAGATTAAATTAAACATTTTCCCAACTTTTTAAACTTTTGTACAGAGCATAAACTTTTAATTCTGTCCTTGGTGCTCTCATTTGTTGAACCCTGCCTGTTGTTTCATGATGGTGGATAAAGCAAGGGAGAAAAAACAACAAGAAACATTCTTGTTGTTTATACAACAAGAATATATAAGGCACAGTAGCATGGTTTGATGTACCTTCATAATTTAAACAGCATTATTTGGTGGATTACTCGCTGAGTACATCTACGCATTAATAAACAACAGGGTAGAAAGCGGTTACCGAAGACGGTGCGTGCCGGCACAGACTCGCGGTTCAGCCAGAAGGAGACCTGAGAAAGGATGACGGTCATTATGCAGGGAAGATACGTCTGGATCACAAAATAGCCAATTTTCCTTTTCAAATGGAAATACGTTGTCATCACCACATATTCTCCTGTACAAGAAATAAGAAAGAGAGAAGAGAGAGACCATAAGAGAGCGAAGGATGAATTATTGATAAGCCCCATTCACACAACACACTGACTGAAATATTCAGAGCTTTATTTACAAACGATCATTCGAATTTATGCAGACCTAGAGGAAAACATTGTCTATTAGTGAGGAAGGTTACCGGACTGCTTGTACAGTACGAGTGTATAAGGACTGGAGTGTGTTCCCAGCATGGTTGGGGGAGACTGAGTTTCCTTGTCTTAGCAGCAGGACGGAAGTGACAGACAACTGCTCAATCTGATAGCCATACTGTTCACCTCTCCCTGAACCTCTGATAGACCACAAGGGGCTTTGATTATATCATTGAATCAGATGTTGAATGACCAGTTTGCAGGGCTGATGTTACAGAGTGTATTATTTGTTCAAAAGTGTGATAATTTCCATAAAATCAATCTGTTCAATATCTCCTCCTGTGCTTGCACAGAAAAAAAGAAATATGAGTTATTATATGGGTTTGGAAAACTATGCGGGGGTGAGTAAATAATTACAGAATTATTCATCTTTCGGTGAACTATCCCTTTAAGAAAGACCAGAGGTTAAAAAGCAATGTTTTAATTGAGTTAACATTCTCTCCCAGCAGTGGGAGGCAAGGCTGAGGACAATTAAAATGACAAAATGAGGAACAAAAACAGATGCTTCTTGTGCTTCACAAACAAACACGAGAACATTTGTGTCTTTTACATTTCAGCTGATGGGGATGGTGAAATGTATCTCTTCCACAGGCGAGTCAATATGAAATGCTTTCACCAAAGTTAACAGCAAAGGGCTATTTTAACACATTTTAATAGTATCTGTCTCTTGATAATCACTCAGAATTTGGCCGAATTTGACTCACGGCTTTTACTAATGCTGCACTTTGTGTTCATTACTAGATCAGGTGAATCAAAACCTGCTTTATCTGTTATGGCAACAAGGCATAAGAAGGGTTTGCAATGAACCATTCTCCAGCACGCCACTTGATTTCACAGCAATTGCTGGTGGCAATCTGATTGCCAATCTTTTGTGCTGTGATATGAATGGAGCAGAAAATTGTGGATGAGAAGAAATGAGTTGTGGGTGTTGTGGATAAAAGGTTAACAGGTCACCACTGCAATCAGAATCTCAGATCAAGTGTTCAAAGCTCGATCACGGCGGCACGGGCTCCAAATTGTTAATTCAAAAAACAGAAAAAGTGTGGGTGCCCTGTAAATCAGAGGCATCTTTTGGGTACAGTACAGCAGAGCATAGATATTTTTATAGCGTGCTTCATATTCACATATTTAATGATATTACACTATTTCCTTTGTTTGAATAATTATTTGAAAACTTGACAGGGCAATGTTTACTTTGAGAAATACTCGGGGGATGTATGCCATTTCTAAACTTGTTATAATTTAACTTCATATAACTTCATTGTGTACAATAGCATATTCAGTGTTTATTGCTTTGATACAACCCTAAAATGACAACCCTGCAATGCATGAGTGGTTTAAAATTGTAACATAAAACAAGTAATTTCCAAAAGTGATTTGCCTCTCTTGGGGGTTTGGGGGGCGATTCCATCTCTCTTTTATTTTCACAAGCGCACATTGTTGTTTCGTGTACATACTTTTGTCATGCACTCACACAAGAAGGTTCTTACTGCTTCACGGAGACCATGTGACCCCAATAACTGTGACAGAAAGCAATCGATAAACTTGCAGCTTGCAAAACAGGCTAGATAAATTACTTTACAAACAGACAAAAATGGAATTTGTAAGAGAATGCCAAGGCTCGAGGAAAAAAATAAAGGCAAGCAGGGAGTGGGAAGCAAGCAAAATTAATTCATTCAATCAGGTTGTCAGGTGCAAAAAGAGAGATTTCATAAAAGAAAGGCTACTGAACATGTACAGGATAGCATTATAAATTCATGCATATAAACAAACAGCTTTAAAGATCAAAAGGGATTTTTCATTATCCAGCACACATCAGTAACTACTGTATACACTCCAAATACTGACAAAGAGAGGCAGGTGTTTTTGTGCTCTTTATACCTTTGGAAAACGTGACTGCAGAATACAGCATTAATACAACTATAATGCTGGTGTATAAATGAAAAATAAGTAGTGCTATTAATCAGATTTCGTTTTTGAAACTGCACAAAATGTGCAACAATTTTAGAGATTGTGATTATTTAGGCAATGTAATTCTTCATTAATTGAGTACACACAGGCTACCAGTTAAAAGTTTTTGGATACATTACTTTTTAATTATTATTTTTATTGTAATTTTATTATACAAAAATATTACAATCGTCTATCAAAAAACAAATGGAAATATAAAATGATGTTCAGATTAACAAATGCAGAGCACATACTCTCTAAAATAGATCTTTGTCTAGATTACAGCTCTACTCACTCTGGGCATCTCTCAACTAAATTTATCCTTGGATGCTTTTTGAAGGTGCGTCCTGGGATGTTTTTCAAAATTAATTTTGTAGACGCACATAAATTGTGCATACACAAAAATTTCTTTTTAAAAACTAACATCTTAATTACTTTTTTGAGTGCATAGTAAAGATAAGGCAGCCAACAAATGGCCAACACTTTTGTACAGTACTGTATAAATATAAATGATAAATTATATTTATAGTTATTGTACCTCCTTAAAGGTATTTTTACTAATTGATTATTCAAATGTTCCATGTTGGTCACTCTGCGTCTGTCCAGTTAAAGATACACACAAAGATCTTTCCACAGAAACATCATGTTTCAATTACACCTTCAGGGTAATTGGCACAAGAAGGCAAGTAATTACCTGTACTGGAGCTGATGGTCTCTTTGCCAATGACATGGCCCAACAGGTCATACTGGTTTAGTCTAGAGCCATCAGGAGCCACAGAAACAGATTTCTCATCATCTGCTGTCCAAATGTAGACAACCTCATTGTTGGTGTAGGCATCTGAGGAATACAAACCACAGCAGATGGGGTATTTGTTTGGCCTTTCAAACCCAGTTTGCAGTAGTTGCATGTAATTTTTAAAACTTTTCATATGTCCACTACAATCTGTTCTTTGTACACTCACTGGCTAGGTTAACCAGCACTAAAAACCTTATCAGATGGTTGATTTTAGTTCATCTAAATGTGCAGATTTTTCAGGGAAGCATTACATGCGGCTAAAAAAATGGAATGTTTCGCATTGCATTTAGTTGTGTCATCTTTACTGCCCCTAAGCAGAGAAATGCAACAGCGAATATTAGTTAATTCAGAGGGTTAAACTGCACAAAATCCACAAAAATTTGTTTCCTTTAGAAAAGTAATGCTGCCACAATTTCAGTGTATTATTTACTTTTAGTTGTGGCATGAAAATGCATGAGCTATGAGAAAATGCAAATGTGCATTGCTTCTCGACATTAATTTTTAAAAACTTGGTTTTGTTATGGCACTGAAAAATTGTCCCAGACACATATTTATTGAAACTTTTTAAAGACAATGAGAAATTATGCTTTTAATAAAAAATAAAAACCTACTTTTGCCCAAAACTAAAGCACAGAGGCTTTACATAACAGCAACATAATAGTTTTTATCTGTTTATTAAATCAATACCAAGTCTGAGTACAAGAAACGATACTACAACCTGGTTGGTTAAGATCCCCATGTATGCCAAAAGGTGTACCTGTAAGATGTAGATGCCTAGTGATCGAATCAAATCATGAAACCATGCAGTTGTTTAATGCTATAATCACAAATGGTTACACAGGTTCTTTCGGTCTGGCTGCCTAATAACATAAAGTCTCTATTCCCATTAAAGATTCAGCCTCTGGGTTGTAAAATACAATTGTAAATTCATATGGTAGCACAAAACAAAGCTCATGAAGAAGAAACAGAGGGTATTAGTGCGAATAAATGCATCTCAATGGGGCTAATTTGAATGCAACTTTAATAAAAGCGGACTGTTCGTGGGTCAGTTGCTCTCTTCGATTAGCTTCTGGTTCTGGTTCATTGAATCAAATGTATATTTATGGGCAAACGTGACTTAAGACTTGTGTTTGAATACACAAGGACAAACTTTGAAAAGGAGCAAAAAAACAATTATCTTGGGGACCGCATAGAGAAACAAACAACACACATACGGAGGCAGACGCATGTGCGCCTACATGATTCTCGGAGCAAGTGGTGGAAGAGCTGGCAGGCTTAGCACAAGAAATATAATTCACACAGCAGGCAGGGGTTTGCTAATTAAATTTTGATGGCCAGAGAGAAAAGTTATTGTTTTATTCTGTTGGAAGGCCATTAATCAAAAGCTAAACACATCAAGTTTAATGCCACTTCATCCATTATGAATAGTAATTGATAATGAAGTGCATTATTCCATGTTCAAATATGTATCTGCAGCATGAGGCAGACATTGGTTCTTATTTACGGCTGGTCTGGTGTATGGGAATTGCTACAGGCTGAAAAAGGTCAGCTGTGTCATAAGCTTTCAGAGTGTAAAAAGGAAAGTCTTAAATTTAAACCAAATTAATTTGAGGGTAGGAGAGATGAAAGGGTGAAACATATAAGAAAGAATTTGAAAAAACTCAAATTACAGTGGAAGAACTATTTCATTGTGCATCAATATTCCACTCATCTCCGTAATCCTGTGCCCTAACGACCTTGTCGCTGTGAGTCATTTAATAGTCACATAATGTTTCTAGGTTTCACAAGGTTTCCTGTTCTGTTTTTCTGCGTTAAATATCACTCCACAAAACACACATCTCAGCATCTTGTTTAATGTAGTGTAGATGTTCTCCAGTCCTAAAAAGAATGAACAAGGAGCTTGTTTTGTTTTAGATTTTGCTCATTTGCGTTGTTATGCGTCAGCCGCAATTATAAATCATTCTGTTTGACAGCCATACAAAAGCTGGGCACTCATTGTGCTAGTGTGAAATGAGCTTTTTATCTGTTGGCTAGACCAACTAATGGAAAAGAAATAATAATTAGTAAAAAAAGAACAAGAAACACAACAATGTGTGAAGCCATGACACAATTTGTAAATTCATTGGGGATTCATTCAACATTAACAATAAATAAATAAATAAAGCTACTATATTGGATAATCCAAACAATGTTCTAAGGAAATACATCCAAGGTGTACCTTAGGTCAAATCTCATTTGTTAGTTTGCATATAAATAAATATAAAAGAAAAGAGTCCATGGTGTGAAAAAACAGATTTGAAACTAGCACAACTAGATAACTAGACAACTAGAAATACTGTAAGTTGCCTGGGACAACAGTCAATTATACAGTTCAGTGATCATTACACAATGCAGATTGATCAATCATCTTCAAGTATTCAAGAGAGTCACACAAATCTGGACACTTCTGCCACTGTAGTACTTTACGTATTTTGGCAATTGAAAATTAAATAACTGTCATAAAATTATAGCCTTTTGACAAAAACTGAAGAAAAAAATAATAATAATTGGAGGGGGGTGGGGAGCATTTATCTAACATCAATCTAAACATATTTTCACATCATTAAGTCATCATTAAATCCATCAAATATCATTCTGGATATTCATTTTGCTTGGTGTATGGAGTATAAACAAGCTGCTATCAATATTGATGAAAATGTTTCCTGCAGCGCAAAAACAAAATCAAAATCAAAACCAACCTAATTTAGCACTTTTTACTATTTCTCAGATCTTTAAACGGAACTGAGAAAAAAGGCCTGGAAACATGACACATTTGTAAACAGAGAGAGAGAGAGAGAGACAGACAGAGAGAGAGACAACTTCATTACTGTGGTGAGAGGCAAAGCATAAAAATAAAAATAATCACATAAAAGCAAATGACCGACTGATTGGGGGGTTGAAAGAACAGTGCGTATAATTGACGTCATTAACAAAGCCACTAATTATACAGCTGACTGTACAACGTCTTGTTAAGGAGCCAATTGTTTGCCATATTTCTGTCGCATGAAATGCGTATGCAACGAAGGGTCACCGCACTGTGGCTGTCAGAAAGAGGCACTGTGGGGGAAAAGGTGCTACTGAAAATGTATGAGTGGAGGACTTTTGTTTTATTGCCCAGTGAGATGTTTTATTCATAAAGGCGTAACTTCTGCGTCACAGTGACCTTTGTTGTCATTGGCCAGGCTATTAATCTAAGATTTTGTATTGCACAGAAGGAGAGTTACTAGGAGAGTTTTGGCAAACAATAACAAAAACAAGTTTCCTTTTGTTTGTCTGCCTTTGAGGTTTATGTTGCATTCTGAGGCTGTTGTCTGTGAGAAATAGATGTTGTTTATTATAAGAAGCAAATGCAGATGGGTAATGCACCAGGTGTGACATTTTGTACTGTTCTAAAGCTGTGGCGATGAGTCCTCTGGGCAGTGATGATAAGCTACAACATAAACTTGACTATCTTTGAGACAAAACAAGACTCTGTTTGACTATCATTGGAAAAAACAAGTTTTGTTTGTAGTTACAGATGTTTATATAGTCTACCTGCACCTACCCAATGGACTGAACCAAATTAAACTAAAACAAGAATTAAAGATGGAAAACACTTACAGCTACCAAACTTCAGTGGGCAGGCATGTGCGTCCATGGGAAAATCCTCCAGATGCATGGGGCACTCAGCATGGATGGTCAATCTATGTAGAGAGAGGAAGACATTTAATGTTAACACAGACAGCATTTCCAATCCATTTTACATCTATGCTGAGAGATATTTCTGAATAAAACGTTAACTTTTTTTTTATTAGAAATTGATTGGATGGTGTAAAATATGTGTTTTATACCAGAATGAAGCCAGTCTTGAATGTTAGCTTGCAACTGATTATGCATTACTGGCAAAAGTGTAGAAAGCCTGCATTAAAACAATATAACAGCCTAAAACAATACCTAAAAAACTGCCTTGATTGACATTACCCAATAGAATATGCAGCCTAGGTGCGGCATCAGCTAAAAAGGAATATCCTTTCAGAGGCAGAGCAAATCATTACACTTTGATGAAAGATTACAATTTTGCAATGTTTGTATTTTTTAAAAAATATGCAGTGATTCATTGTGCATGACATAACCAGGAATGTGTACTAAGAAAGTCAATGTGGTCAATTTTTAATTCATGAAACAGACCATTCTACAAAGATGAAGACTTTTGAATCAAATGCATTTGTTTTGTTTTGTTTTATCCACTGAAGCATTTTGGGCATTTATTTAGGTTAAAATCAGTAAAGACAAACATTCAGGACACAACTGTTAATCTAACACTTTGCTAAATGCACATTAACATGAATATGGGATAATTGCTTAAAAGCGATTATTTGAACTGAAGTGTTTGAAAACACATAGGCAAACAAGCTGTGGACAAGGTCCTGTGCGAGCACACTGTATGAGCCCTTACTAGAAATAAGATGAGTCACAAGCCGACAGCTCCTATGGCGTTGGGTAAATTGACCTATAAATAGATCCCTGAAGCTTTTAATTAGCAAGTATCATGGCCTGATTCATTGAGGTGAATCAAAGTCGTCTCTCAGACAGTTTAATAGCTGCCAGGCGCTCTTAGCTTGTTTCTCATTCACTCAGGGAACGTCTGCGCAGAACTGCAGGTGGTAATTTGTTCCGTTCTTCCCTCTGCAGATTGATAGTAGGCACTCTCGTCGAATCTGCGTTGCTCCTTCTTGACTGTCTGCAAGGCCGGGGCTGCAAAACCCGAGGCAAGGTCTGCTGTCGGGTTAGATGATCTAAAGCTATAGGAAGGATATGACATATTTTCCCAGAAGAGGACAGTGTGGAGAATGTGCGTATGAGAACAGTGAATGAGCCGGTGAGAACAGTAAAGGTCACTACATTAGACGAAGTGTTGCAAGCACAAAACCTGACAGTTCATGAGTGTGACTGCATATAAAAGGTTGATGTATCAAAAGTACAAGAAAATCTCAGTGTTGTTTATCTGTACATGTCTTCTACTTGTAATGGTACCAGGTTTGCTAAACAGGTCATGCGGATTAGGAAATGACATAACATGGCATGCTGCAATTTGTAATCATGTAGGCCAGCTTTCTTGTAGCTCAGTGGTTAGAGCATGGCATTGACAACGCCAAGGTCATGGGTTTGATCCCAGGGATTGCACCTACTCAGAAACAATGTATAGTATAATGCCATGTAAGTCGCTTTAGATAAAAGAGCCAAATGCATAAATGTAATGTAAATGTAGTTATAAATGCTAGATTATGAGAATACAGCCCAGTGTTGAATTGTGCTGGGACTGTACAGTATTGCTTCAATAATGCAAAAATGGCACCAAAACTGACTTTTTGAAATGCCCAAAAGTGCAATGAAATACATACATGGATATATTCCCAGTTGCCTTTTTCAGCATTTGATGAATAGCGTTAACTGCTGCCATTATAAACAGAAAATGTAAACAAACATCTCCTAAATAAAATGTCTGCTGTCGACAAGTGGGAATAGTACAGTGTTAACCGTGGAAGGAAAACCGTTCACTTTGCCACTAAAGCACAGTCCATAATGAGGAGTACAATTAATGTAACAATCAAAGAATAAAAATGACAATCAAAGAACTGAAATGAAAAAATGTAAATACTTTCTGTAAATATTCTGTAAACATTTGCCCCCTAATCCTTGTTCATTTTTTGCTTCTGTACATACTCTATATCGTTAGTGAGTGTGACAGGAAGTTTGCATTACTGGGTTAATTCCATGAGCACATATGTGCACACAGTCACGTAGCTCAGCTGGCCCGTCAACATGCATGCATACTGCTGCGGCTGCTTTACTGCCCATTTGTCAGTTTCACGGTCAGTGAGTGCTGGCGCTCTCTTGGGCAGGCAGGTCCCGATGGACTTTTCCTTAAGCTCTGTTCTCTGTCTCGGGTCTTCTGCGCCTCCCTCTTCTCTCTTTAGTAACGTATTGACCCAACTGTCCCGGATGCATTACCTGCTCCCAAAGCAGCTTCGCAAAGAGCCAACGGCAGGGATTTGCTTTCAGCACTCTCTACCCTTGAGCATAGCAACATATAAGCAGGGTATGTAATAAACTTTTTGCCTCACCTGCCTGAATCAAGAAAAATTACCTGACATAAATATATCTTACAGGCTAAGAAACATTATTTGCATTTGGAATAGCATTATTTGATTCAAAATATGTTTTGTTCCAAAATAACTATTTAGCTGGTTTCCCCTTGCATATTCACAGCAAGCAGTGCAAATCATTGGATTTGACACAAAACATTGAAATGCGGTTTTGTTTGTCAAAGTTTTTATGTTGTTCTCTAGGTGGAGGAAATTTGGCAGTAAACAGATTTACATTATATTAACTATGAAATAAACATTTTCCTTTTTTTTTTGAAGAAAATGTAAGTTGTGCTTGCCTGAGTAAAGCCTACTGCCATGATGCTAGAATTGTCTTTGTAGAGTGTTCTGGGATGTGTTTCACAAAAGCATCGATAGCCAACTTTGGTCACAAGTTACGTCATTAGCAGCATAGTTCAATTATGTTTCCCGAAACCATAGTTCCCAAAAAATATTCGCAAACAGTATCACAAAATCGTGTGGTTGGAACTAAGGCACTGCAGCTGTGGTTAGAAGCATAGTTTCTTGTTAGTTTGACACTGACTGAGTTAGACGTAACTCAGACATAAACGACAAATGCGCGGCAAAGTTACTAGATTTTCAGGAAACAGTTGTTACTAGCTAGATAGTTTCTCTAATTCTCTAAAAAAAAGAGGTCGGACAGTTAAAAGCATGTAAACTGTGAAAGAAATGTCTCTGGATTGGGTGGAAATGACAGCCATGTTGCAACTGTTATTTAAAACTTGAATACTTTATATATATATATATACACAATATAATACAACAGTACTAAATCACGCCTATTCATAATCTGTGAAGCTGCCACTGACTGCAGGTTTATAGTTTCACTACCCTGAAATCCAACACAAGCTTTTGAGTTATGGACTCGAACACTTTTGAAATAATCAAAGAGGCTGTCTCCATGGCAGAATACATTTCTTATTTAAATCATGGGCAAATTTCCCGGGACTTTATGGACTTATTTTTTTTATTTACAAAACTGTTTTTCTGTTGGCTCAGGATTTGAACTCCACCACATAAAACTGCAAATGACTTTTTTATGTTTAATGTCCAATTTGGGTTTCAGTTTTATGAATAAATTATACTTTAAAAAGCACTTTATCTTCACTTTATGCATCTTAGGTGGGGTTTCCTTACAAAAAGTATCATTGTGCCATTATTGTGACCTGTGGAAGTCCCAGAATAGGTTTGTATTTTTATTGCTGACATTAAACAGAGTTCGGTTTTAATTCTTTATTTGTGCAACCTTGTATATTTCCATCGCTTCCTTTCCTTTTGCCCAAGAGCCCCCATCTTAGGATGTGAAGGATGAAGGATGCAGGGACAAGATGTAAGGACATATTTGCAAAATGAAATATCCTACTTATTCAAGAGTCACTTCAAAAGCAATGTTTTCATGACAAGAAAGACCATACAAAAATACTGGAGCTTGATTGATAAATGCAATCTAAAATCTTAGAAAAGCAAGACTTACTCTTAAAGTATGTTTGTCATTTTTTTTAACTGCAAAGGTAAAGCAAGTTATTGTGGCAGATGTAAAGGGGAGGAAATTTTGTGTGTCAGGTGTGTTGACAAATAGGACCTCCATGAAGTGTGCACCAATGTTGCCTCACTCGTATCTCTTCCCTCATGCTACTTACAGTGCATTCAGAGAATTGATATGTGCGTCATGATGGGAAATCTCAATTGATTTCGGGTCACAGGCTGGAAGACAGAGGACTGAGGAAAAAAGTTAATTAGAAGTTTTGAAAAGCTGTTTAGCTATTTTCTGCTGTCGGTGATAGTCAGGTTTTGATCATTGCTCAGTGCCACCCACTGAACTGGCATGAATTTGTCTTTTATTTAGCTGGACGAATATTCATTTTACTTTTATCTTGGTATGACCATTCCTCAGCGATCCATAATTGTTTAAATTAATTGGTTTACATTTGTCAGTCGTTTATATACTTTACTACTGGTAAGAAGCTGTTATAAAGCACTTTCAGTTAGTTAAATATATGTGAAAGACATGTCATTAGTATTGAGAATCATAAATGAGTAAAAAAGGAAGCCCACCAAACCATTTTTACTTGCATTTGTCACTCGCCATTTACTAGGTTACAAAGCTGCCTTTTCCCAATTTCTCCCAAAACTTTGTCTTTTTGATTCATACTACAACTCTAAGCATTTAACGGTTTACTTTGTTTGTCCATGAGTCAAAGAGAATGCTGGTTATATAGGCTGCACTGCAGCTAGAACACAGCTGTCTCTCCTCCAGCTACATTTCTCTGTGCTGATTTGGGAAAGGTGAGAAACCCCTACGGCCTGTAAGGACGAGTGAAACCATCTGTCCATCCTACACCTCCAGCTAACTGCACCCCAGGGCTGGACAAGTGAGCTGTCTAAAAAAAACGCCAGGCAAAAACTGGTGAACTGTGTAAAGTGTAGGCTGGCTCTGTCAGAATTCATGAGACATGATACTTTTGTAGTAGTATTTCACAGCAAATTTGTGGTGGATCTAGCAGTAGAACATTCAAAGTATTTTACGTAAAACTTGTATTACTGAATTTCCATTAGACTTCATTTAGTGCAGATGTCCTTTTTTACACAAATGAAAATGAGGTTGTGTAGGATTGACGTACAAGCTGTTCAGTGGCTTATTCAGCTATGAATCTTGTCAACTTGCAATAAAACATTGAAAACATGTCTTTTCCAAAAAATCCAGTAAAAGCCCAAAAAACATGGGTTGTGAAAACTAGCCATGTGACTGCCATTGAGAAAAATGGGAATGCTAGAGGATTGTTCTCTCTTTTCTCTTTTTCTCATTCTTGTTTTACTCCCCCTGACCACATTCCTGATTCACTGTGTAGAACCAGCTGCACCCAGGGGCAAGACATTATTCTTTTACAGGTGGCTCTGAATATGAATGGTGGAACCAAAATGGAGAGCAGTGGAGCCTTCTCTTCATCTACAAAGATAATCTAAAGGTTGCTTTCTTGAGCTTTCGCAGTTCTCAAGTTCATGATCACAGATGAGATAAAACCATTTTACATGTGCAGCATCTATCATATCTGCTCTCCACAAACATAATGCAGTTTGACACTGTGAGCTGTGCAGCAAAAGAAAAAAATGAGAAGCTGACAGTTATATTTCAGCTAAGCTCCCAACAGATGCAGCAGACCATGTGCTGAGTGCTAGAATTTGCAGCACGTACAGATTGCTTAGTCATGGCGTCTGCACTTTTTCCTCTGTGTCTTTCTCTTTATAAACTCTTCTTCAGCAAGATCCTAGAACCTCCAACAGTTTAATGAGATAAGGACGGCACCTCCTGGGTAATCTGCCCAACGTAATGGTTATGATTTTCTGGTCCCTGCAAATTAAATTGCACTTGCAAGCAGATGAACACTTCGTGGGACCAACATTAATCAATGGGTATCTAGTAAGGTCCCGAAACATTCTCTTTTCCAAGCCTGTAACGCTGCATGTGTTTTGTGGCTGAGTAGATATTTTTTCTTATTCCAATATGTCTATTTATATGCAGAAACAATATGAGTAAAACATTCATGGGATAACTCCCCAATTCCCCTGACAAGTGTAAAAGTGGGCACTATCAACGTTTCTTTGTTTGTTTGAACAGACAGAACAACATAGCAACATCTGTTCAACCAGTGACAGAGTTTGGGGTAGAGTCTGTTCTTTCAACCAATTGGGTGGGGTGTTTGGTAAGTGAATGTGTTTAGGAATTGTAGCAATTCCATTTGATGCCACTAGTGGGGGGGGAAACATTACCTACCACACCTATCAAGCTACACCTTCGGACAAATGAATAAATCACTGAGTGGGCCTCCCCTGCCTCAATGTAATCTCACTCCCTTTTATCATCCATGTCGATCTGAAGGTCCCATTCCTCACTGTCTGCCTCTGAGGCTTCCTGGGTGTCACTCAATCTATCAATGCTATCGTGACCACTAGAGGTTCACTCTCCAAGTACTCTCTTCATAGAGAAAATGTCAACGCTGACCTCTGGTCCGGCCTCTGGGAGTTTTGCACTGTAGATGGGAAGTGAAAGAGTTCTTGACGTGTGACAAATCTACTGTCAGGACAGCCCAGTGTTGTCTGTTATACTTATCATCATATCCCAGGACATAGAGTTTGATCAATGAGGGTTTGCAGAAGCTAAAACAAGATTCCGACTGCACTGTTTCTGCTTTACTTAATGATGACAGTTTCTGGATGTAAGACTTTGATTCTCTGACACACCGACCAGTCTGCAGTCACAAGAGAGTCGTATGGGATGAACAAAAGCCAGACGAAGAGCAAGGCCCATTAAACTCGTCCTAGAGGAGGAAAGCTATACAAGATATGAGGGTCAGGAAAGGAAAAATAAAAAAGGAAATCTTTGGGTCAATGGGGAGATATGGATTGTGCAAAAGTGTTTTGCTTTCGGACTTGTTTAGGTCTTTTGTGCAAACATTATAAATCATATCTCAACACCACAACGATGAAATCAGTAAGTCACAATAGGACAGTCAATTCTGTGTCAAAGGTCAAGTCAAATTATACACAAAGGATAGTGACAAACTATTTTATATAGAAAATCAATTATTTTAATGCTGTGTTTCATTCACAAAAAAATCCTAACCATCTTATTTTACCATCTTATTTGGAAAAGTGCAATAAAACCACTTTCAGGTTGCAGATATTTTCATCATAGCACCCAGAGGACATAGCATTAATGGTAACCATTAAGTACATAAAATGCAGTAGTCAAAGTTCCTACATTACATAATGAAGATAAAACTTGTTAGCAAACATTTGCAGAGAGAGACATGTAAAACATGATCATTTATGTTCATAATTGCTCAGCTGAGAATGTGTATCACTCATATCTTGCTTTATTTAACATCATCTTCAGAGTGCCAGGCACCAGTTTATGATCAAGTAGAAATATCCCACATCTGAATGGAATGCAGCTTAAAGCTGGTGTGTTTCTGTAGCTGATTTGACAATGTTTTTGGACTTTATTCTGACAACTGTTAAGTAGATGTAGCAAAATGCAAAAGCAAAGGTTTTTTCATTTACCAGTTACAATGTGTCAGTGCTTTGTTCACATCTGTATTTGTCATTCAATGTTATTTATTCTATACCTTTTAAAAAAAACGTAGTGTGCTAAAATGGCGGGGTACTGAAATATGGTGGGGGTTTGGGGAATGAAACCCCCATTCCTAATGAATGTAACTGTAATCATGTTTACTGAATGTACCTGTCCATATAACCCAATAAAGATCATGTCATTGAAGCACTGTATAATCAATCTTTTTTTACTGGGCAGTTTTGACAGTTTATTTTCAGATCAGTTAGATGAAAACAAGCATTACCCACCTCTTGGGTCCTTGGACCAAGGGCAGCAAAAATAAAATGACAAACAAATAAAACTACAGTTTTGAGTGCTGTGTGACGGACCACCACAGCTGACAGATGATGTTGAATTGCTTAAGATGACAAAATGGAAACAGTTTCTCTGTACCTTATCATGCTCTCAAGGTCAATTGTGTTGTGTGCCCTTCCATTCTCTTATTTCCAGGCTGTCTGTCTTTTATGATTATACACTGAGATCTCGCTCATCCGAACAGAGTACGCTCTGTTTCCACACCTCAACAGGTAGAACTTACAGCACCCACCAAATAGTACAAGTTAACAAGCCTGAGTGTTTTATTTTGTCAAAATACAAGGTGTCACATTTGGCAGTGACTTTTAAGAATCTGACATCGGGATGCTACATTATTCTAATCAGGAGCTTAGCTAGGATTGCACTGGATTCTGATGTCACTTCTCTTGACAACCAGAAAATAGACGGCCCTCTGTAAGATAGCATGCAAATTACACATCATGCATGTAATGTAATCAAGTTGTTTTTAACAAATAACAAATGAAATAATGTGTCCTATATTTTTTGTGCCTAGATTATAATTCTCATATTTTCATTTTATGAAATACTATGTTACTTTAAAGTTGTGTTTAAAAAACAATTAATCAAATAATCGATTACTATTTTTTAGGAGGAATGCAGTCACACAATGCATCCATTTCAAAAGTTCCTCAACACAGTTCCTTTATGCATGGCAGAGGGTGGGTCTCACAAACAAGCCCTCTGTAGTTATAATACTGCGTGCTAATTAGCACAAAGCGATCTTAGTAATTACCATTATTAGAAGTGACTGGTGGGAACGCTTCAATATCAGGCAGCCCCACACTAAACAATTAATTTCCCTCTACGTTCAGGAAATTGTCATTATCTCATGCATGCGTTCAACTGGAGAGGTGGCACTGGTGAGAGCCACAATAATCACTCACAGTGCTCATTTTTCCATAATTCGGAGGGGAGTGGAGGACGTGTGAGGAAACATATTAGGGCCATTAGGGTACAGGGCTGTTCTAAACATTGTGTTAAACTGTGTCGGAAACCTGTTGCTTGGAAACCTGGGCAAGAGATTTATTTTTAGTTCATTGAAACCAAGCAAATACTTTTCAACATTGGGGTCTACTAAAAAATAAATAAGTAAAATAAAATGGGAAATCATCTGCATCAGGGGCTTGTCTTGATTATAGCTGTCCCGTATAAAGGCTGAATTGTATGTAGGGTGGGCCCTGGAAAGGAAGTAGGTTGATACAAAAGGAAGCATGCAATGAACAAATCCTTGAGTAAGGGTGGAAAGGCAACAATTACAATCCAATACACGCCTGCCCATTTTCCACTGCGGAGGCTTCACGCACATACAGCAGTTTCATGGAAATATCCTTGCCGGTAAAAGCAAAAATCTTTGGAATGAGATGCTATTTAAAAGCACTCTAAAAATGCTACTGTACATAGACTTGCAAAAAATGTACTGTTGCCTTCAAGCCTCCTTCAGAATTGAGAAATAAAGAAACAAAAATACATTTTTGTAATTATGAAAGCTCTGAAATGATAAAAAATATTTTTTGAAGACAATAATATGCACCGAACACAAAGCAAAAATGTGACTAAAAACATAAAATTTTATTTATTTATTATTATTACTTTATAAAAAGAAACAATCCTGTTTCTATCGTGCTTTTTTAAAATGCAAACATCACTGCTAGTGCTGCTTATGATAATTCAGGCATTTGAACAAACTCCACGTAATTCATTTCTCATATAGAATCTCAAATACATACAATAGTAATATAACAATACTGTATGTTATAGCTGTCAGGGTATCAGATTTTTACTATATGGTTATCATTGCCAAAATAGTGCACTGTAATGGTATTATCACAGTATACATTAAAAAAAAACAATGATGCTGCCAGTTCATGTCCATTCATCTTTAATTTAGCTTATTTTGTGTTTTTTGGCCAATAAATTACATCACAAATAATCATGGTTAATAATATCACATTGTCAATACAGATATACTGTGACAACCCTACTGTATGTACATACATAGAGACTTAGTAGTGGGTTCTTTTGACTTGACTATAGCTTGCTAGTAAGCAAGCACCTAGAAACGGTACATAACACCCTTGCAACCACATACCAATGTGCTGAAAAGCACTTTGAGCACCTTGGCAAACTGCATAGCAGCTTTTATGCAATAACACCCATCATAGCATTGTGGCAGTGAGTGCCACAGGCAGGCTCCACTTACATTTTCTGAAAATGTCAAAATCTACTTTTAGGATACAAATTGCTTCTTTGTTTTATAGAAAGAAGTGACTTATTCTCAGCTTGATGCTTTAAAATATTCAAATTTAAAAGACTGATTCAGTTTTGCTTTATTTGTGTAGCGCTTTTGTACAATACATATTGTTTCAAGGCAGATTGAATGAGTATTGTGCCTTAGAAACCCCACAGTGAGTAACATGCAAGCATTATGTATTTGGGCTCCAAATTAAGCAATTGTTGTTCCATGTTACATGTTACAAGTTCTCCCAACCAATATGGAAAAAACTGGCTTGAGTTTGTGAACTATGCTTACCTGAGGAAGAAAGAGATGCCTGGAATTTTTTCTCTTTGCTAAGAAAAATCATAATGTCCTTCACCTTGCCTAGCTCTTTCATAATCTTTTGAAAATCTAATAGTCTGACACCTTTATTGAGGGTTGATTAGGCATGTAAGAATCTCTTGTTTGAGTGTATGTCAGTTATACATTCGACCCCATGAGGTGAAACAGTACAATCCCACGCAATGTTTCTTATCTCCTACATCATAATGTCTTCCTGTTCTGTTCCCTCAAAGGCCTCATTAGCTCACCACACCTTACAAAAACCCCCCACGGGAGCATCAGTGAAAGAACAGGTCGACATAGGACAGACTCTGTACTGATTAGCTTTTGTTGTTATGGATAGAAACGTGCTGTGATCTCTTCTACAGGTCTTCTGCAGGCAGTATACCGTGTTTGAAATGAAATATTAGAATACAGCACAGAATACCAATTATGTACACTGTATTCTGGCAAGTATTTCTAGTTCCACTCACTAAGTTCCACTCACTAACACTGCACACACACTAGTTTGTGCATAAAATCTTTATACGAACACTTTCTTGCAAAAATCACTACCAAAATGTTTGTATATCACACATGTACAAAACATGTACAAAAATCACATCCCCTTAATTAATTACTATAAGAATGAGGATAAGTTGAGGAAAGCTGAGTACTTTGCATTGTGGGGTACAATATCCCACCCAGAGTGCTCGGTTGTATACTGCTAATTTTTCAAGTCTGCCATCTGGGTACTCCATATACATGAAATAGTTGCATACTGTGCACAGTATACATACAGCATACCAAAAAATGATATGGTAGTGTTTGACTTCAGTGTAGGTAAAGATAAGAAAAAACAATCAGATTGGAATGACTACATAGTGTTCAGTGAGACATCAGGCACACTGCAGAGATCTGAATGTACGCTCAGGCCATCAATCTAAACAGCTGTGGCATTGTTAATTGCAATCACAGGGTGTGATTTAGGTGCCCCTGCTGTTCAAGTTAGAGCATACAAACATCATTAAAATGATGCCCTGAGCCCTTTTTTGAATACAGAAGCAGTCTGATGGCCTTTGAGAGCAACGTTACAATTTCTCTTTCTGTTTCATCCAGTAGCCTGCATGAAGAGATTCTGTTTGAATTATACCTAGAATGCTCTTTTAAAAAGATTTTTTTTAAGATCTATCTAGCCGTCTATCTATCTATCTATCTATCTATCTATCTATCTATCTATCTATCTATCTTTCATCTGTTATTCACAGCTACAGACCTGTTGAGTATCATTTAAATTTACAAATGACTCACTTTAGAAAAACATTAAGTGTTACGGATGGCTGTAATACAGAATACTGTAATACTGGCAGGTCTTACTCTGTAAAATAATGTTTTAAAGACCAATTAAGTGTTTGCACCTCTAGAGATTAAGGCAGCGAGAAAGCGTTTGTTAAAAAGTGCTGATTTAAGCATATCTGACTGTGAGGCTTGCGTCTATTTCAAAGCTAACTGAAAACACAGTTCTGTTAAAATGACAGTCTAGGTGTTTGATCAATTACTTGTATAAACCTGAAAGCAAATGTCTTCATAGCTGTCAGGATGTCTGATTTTTAGCACACTATACAACAGTATTGCAAATAGGGAGAAATAGGTATTATAATCTTATCTGAACACTCAGAAGCTCACCAGATTCAGATGTCACAATCCAGATGGTAGATAATACGGACAAAAATACATTTGTTTACAAAAGCCAACAAATACTTGTAAACATAAGTTAATGAAAAACTAAAACTTTAAACTAAACGATCATTGGTTTCACATTGTGGTGAAATTTATACATTTTGAAAATAGTATTGATTGGGCCACAGGGGGATGGCCACACGAGCAACCTCTGTTGAATGGTATTTAAAAGTTTAAGTGAAGTATCGTTTTTAAATGAGATTAGAGAAACTAGAGTGTTGGCAGGTCCTCTGTAGCCTATAGTTTCAAATGTCATGACCGCCACAGGGTCCCTTCATGGTGTCAGACACGGGTGACGCTAAATATGGGGTTCTGGTATCAACATGGAGGACCACACAGTGCAAGAGCAAGCAAACAGTGTGTCCTCTCTTCAGTCCAACGCCCCCAGAAGCACAAAAGACCCCAATTTGAGACCCCAAGGTTGCAATTAACAACTAGCTCTAAGCCTTTGTGTCAGTCACCTAAGCATGATGGGACATCTATTCTTGCTCGTCACGCTCCCAATACAAACTCATAGTATCGCCTCTCTGCCCACTGCCACGGTGACTTTCCTCCTGGTACAGGGGGTTATAAATCAGTATTGGCTCCCCGATGGCAGTCTGCCAACTGTCTCCAAAGAGAGCACCTGTTATAGCCCTGAACACGCAATTAAATCCTAACCTGAGCGGTTTGGTATTGAGTGCTGGGATGTGGCCAGCGTGGGGACTGAAGCTATGAAGGAGGCAGGCTTCTTTCTGTGAACTCATCCGCCGGCTAATCCTAAAATAACAAACAGTCGTGGCTGGATTCCCAAGTAAGATGTGTATGTCATTGCGAGGTCAGGGAGCATTAATTCAACCTTAGAGTGATTTTTTTTTATTTTTTATTCTGGGCAGGTTGATACATAAGATTGTGTTTTAAAGGTCTTTAGTTACGACTGTCTGACGTCGAGTGTAAAGCAGAAATTCAACTTTACAAGTATGTGAAATTCGTCAGACCACATTTAACAGCATGACTAAAGTATACATTGCATTCCTCTAGCTGCCACACACAGAAGTGAATTAAAACCACATATTTGCGTGACTGTTAAGGAAATTCTTTAAGGAATAAACTGATTCAAATGGATTGACTAAGAACAATAAGTTTTAGCAATTAACAACAAATCTAAGTGTGGCCTCTGCTTTTTTCTGGTTTCATTCCATCCAACTTTCTGTTCCTGTTCCTTTAAGAGTGTCATTGTTTTTTGTTATTTGGCAGTAAATCACTATCAGCTTTCACTGTGTGGACAACAAAAGCTCAGATGTTTTGCCTAAGATCTCCTTTTGTGTTTCACAAATAATAACATGGTTCTGAAACAACATAAGGTTGAGTAAATGACAGTACAGTCTGTTGGGCGAATTGTTCCTTTAAGACAATTCATCTCAAGCTTTTTCACTTCAATGCCCACCCCCAAACTGTCTTAAAGCCCCCCATTCACAATTTCAATAAAATATTCTACAGCTTGGCATAATTAAAACAAATGTGTATTTGTTATAAAGATAACCAAACACTAAAAATGATCTTGATTTTGTTTAGCTTATTTTAATACCATTTTGGTTTTATTTCAATGTATTTAAATCATCTTAAGGCCCTTTAGAAGTTTCATAAGGTCCCCTGTTTAAAAACAGTTTTAAGGGGCTTCCGGTGTCAATTATGATCACAGAATATGTAGATACTTCAGATGTGTCTGTAGTTTGATACATTTAAAGAGTTGCCAGCAACAGGTTCATTAGAATGCTATTTGTTACTGTGCAGTGACATGGGTAGATGCAGAAGTGATCTGGCATCAGCCTCACTCTTCTTGCGCACAATCCCTCCCCCTCATTAATTTTCAGCATGGGCTTGTGGACATGAGAGTCACACTTCATCAAACACTCACGTCTCTGGCTCTCTCGCCCCTCCAACTGTTCAAAAACTGTTCAGCGTAAATTAATCGTCACTCATCCGGTGGAGGAACTGCATCGCTCTGCAACGTATATAACATATGTGTTGCCAGCCAGAAGAGAGGGGGCTGGAGCAACACCACCTGTGTTTCCTCACCTTGTCATTTTAGCCTGCACCTGTAATGGATGAGATCTCTCATGCAGATCTTACAGGCACCCATGTCTGCTAAATGCCGATGGCCCTGATACATCGAACAGGTTTTCTCGTCTGGACAGCGCTCTCTACAGTGCTGTGGCATGCTTGTGCATGAGTTACTCTTTCTTAATTATTTTAAACACATTAAAACACTAGAGATCACCTGGATTATTTTCTGCAAGAATAAGTGAGTGCATCTGAGGAACTGTTAATATTTCATCAAAAAGCAGTTTTATCATTAATATTTTTATGATACTTTAATAATTCTATTTTATGATGTTATTCATTTTAATGGATGTTATTAGAAAGCAATACCTGTGGTTTATAAAGAAGATGTGTAGATTTTTAAACAAATTACTTCAGTACAGAAGATATTACGGGTTGATGAGTATACACCCTCAACACACATAATGCAACACTTCTACAGGCTGAGAAATACACATAACAGCAAAATTATAAGTGAAAATAGTCAGTAAATGTGTGATATTCATCTTTACTGATTAAATTTATATTCACTGATTAAATTCACCACCATAAGTCATTTTTTGAGATAAAACAGGTAACCACTTGCTTTGATTGTGTTACTTCCTACATTTGAAAACACAACAGTCAATTTAATCAGTACTGTGTGATGCAACGCAGGGCTGCTAGAACTTGTTCCAGTGAAATTATTGCTGGTCATATATTCGGCCTTATATTTCACACTTATGCTTTAAATTTTAGGTTAAATCAGTCCTTTGCAATATCAAGTTGTGTGTGATTCCTCAGAGAAATGCTTATCTTAATCTTAACAGCCATAAAGCAAAGGCAAAGATGACAATTTGTGTAAAATCCTAAATTCATCCTGATCAATAGTGATAGTACTAAATTAAAAACGAATTATTAAAATCCAAATAATCTTTGGGAGATTGGGTGTTCAAAACACACAAAGTACTTTTTGGTATTTTGTAGCCCAATTTGAACGAGGCATTAATTTGAAACCCTGAAAAATCAATTTTAGGACCATTAAGAATTTTTCATTGTGACATTTTCATGACAGTTATGCATATGACATTCTCCTCCTCAAATTCTTGTTACTGTAATGCAAAAAACTCATGTCATTACTGTAATGTTTTTATTTTGATTATAATCAACATTAATTAATGAAAATGAGATTTTTGCCAATAGCAACCAAAAAGCCACTGACAATTGTTGGGAATAGAGAATGTGATTGAAAAAAGTTTGATGGAAAAAATCACAGAGGACAATTTTATTGCTCAGAGTTTGCTATTTCTTATATTTTAAGAGACTTTGTAACAACACATTTACAGTTTTGAGTGGTGTAGATTGTATAGCTCAGAAAATATGTTTTTTTGATAAATCTGATAAGAAATGTTTCAGTTAATTTTGAAACCCTAACCAATATTGACCTCTGTCAAGCAAGTTTCTTTTTACTGTCTATTCAATTCCATTTACTGTCCAGGGAAAAGAATTCAGAAATTAAAGAGACCTCATCTGTGTTTGCTTTTTTTTAATGACATGTTTCAATGCAAAATCCTGGCGGAAAAAAATAGGCTTACTTTTTCATGCAAAATATAATCTTATTTTTGTTTTGATTTTGGTGTGAAATTTGAACTGGACATTTCCTAAAAGTTTTCTGAGATACTCAAGCCTCTTTTTGAACTTTTATTTTCATACTTTACCCAAGAACAAAAACATTTTAATACGATTTTAAGCATCTTTTCACACTCCTGCATTTTCTCTCAATGTTGTGATAAGCTCTTTAAATGAGGTGAGGAGGACGATTTATTTGCCTTCTGTTGTGATTCAATAATGCCGCCCCGGGTTCCAAACAGACAGTATACACAATGAATGTGCAACCTCGAGTTGTCTCACAGCTAATACTTAGTCTCACACAGCCAAAAATAGCAGGCAAAATAACCTAATCGCCATTCGATGGCATGCTGGAGGTCGGCGTGTCATCACAAGAGTAATGTTGGTTCAAGATTTAATGAGATTGTGCCACACAGTCTGTCTCAGAAAACAAAACAACAATCACTTGCTTGTTCTTTTTTGTGTCTTGGCATATTGATTTTCCTGCCACATATTTCCTGTTCCCTGTCCAAGAAGAGAGCTTACAGCTGCACATCCAGCAATTAAAGAAAACATGAAGAAAGCCTTTGATAGACTTTTATGTTTTAACGACTCGAACAATAAGAATTATGGGACTTCCTTACGTTTCATAAAACATAAGCAAATTTAAAAATTTCCATAACTTTTTATTAAGACAACAAATTGTATTTTTTTAAAAAGATATGGAAAACAGCATCTTTTTCCTTCAAAGTAAGAGAGTTTGATCTACTATGTACAGATACTTTGATATTCATTATCCAAAACTCCCTCCCTCAGTGTAGCCACACTACTTATGAAAAATAAACTGCATAAACGGCATGTTTAGAAACAGGCAAACCATTTTTATCACAGCCATGACAACATTAACATATAAGCACTTAAGTTTACATACCATCACTTGTTTAGTATTTAATAGCTTCAACAATCAGACCTGATGACTGACAGACGTGGTACAGAGGTCATTTACATATAGAAGTCTTAAAGGTACAATAACAAAACCAACCTGCTTAAATATGAGGGTCACACAGAGAGTGGAAACTTTTTGGTGAAAGAAACTTTGACACTTTAAAAGGATCTCAGGGAAGAAATAAAATAAACTGCCACAAATCTGGTCATTTTAAAATGGCACCAGGATGTGACGTTAAAGCGATTTTGAACTGATTTGAGGTCACAGAGCTCACTGGGTGGGATCAAAGATTATTCAGTTTTCCTAATATTTTAACAGTTTTAAATCTATTTGATTCTTATTCACCATGCACTGCAGTAGTTTATGATCACTGAAACAGAATGCTGTGGGCCAAAACAGCTGCAAACCCCCCATGTTTCAATTAACAACTCATTAATGGAATTAAACGATTAAAGAGCACTGCTGGCATTCAATGTTTCTCACTCTAAAGCAAACAGACATGCAACATTCCATTATCTCCAGGACACTGGAACAGTAGCAATATGTGCTTTCCAAAGGCAAAGGAAAAAGAGTATGGTTCAAAGTGTTGAGAATTTACGAAGTCTCAACAGTTTACAGTTATAATTATAGTTTTAAGTGCAAAAAAGAAAACTTTGTCACAATTTAGTAACATTTTCTCTTATTTTATGACTTTTAAACTTAATATGTTATTGGTACTGTGCCTTTAAGACTTCTTTAGGTATATTACCCTTGATATGATTAGATAAGCTCTTCACATAAGGAACAAGTCAATGAGTCTGCCAAGTTGGTAAGTAGTTGTAAGATTATATTCATAATCATTTCTCAGTATCCTGTTTTCCATGATGATTCCTTAATTTAAGATCTAATGCACTTAATAGCAGATCTATCACAACACCATTAAAGGAAACATTTACTTATTTTAAACTAATACAATTAATCAGGTAATTATAATAATTTGGAAATATCAGCACTTGGAGTAAACCACACACAGAGAAGTGTCAACCAGCTAAGAGAATATAGATTAACATCAAATGTTTTAAAAACATTTATACAGCTTTGCCCTAGACCCAGAACATTATAACAGGTTATTGTAACAGCATCAGCTTCATTTGGAAAAGCTGTTGTGTTAGTACTTTGTGGCATGCTTTAATGATTAGATACCTGACAATTACACTATTGTCATTTTGATTGCATAGACCTTTTTCATCCTGTTCATCATTACTGGCAAATAAACCAAAAAGACTGTGTTTTTAGACAAAACACAAAAGCTGGTACCATTGTTTAATGCCAGCAAATCTCCTTGAATCTGTATCCTTGCCGACGGGTAAGCCACTGAGATTCTCAGAGCAGCAGAATTTGGTATTAGTCACATTTTCTATAGCCTGACCCTGGACAAACTCTTCTTTAATGCATGAAAACGCACAGTAGACTTCATTTAAAAAGGTGTTAGCACTGACTGCACTCGGGAAGACATCAGCTATTCCAGCAAAAGTCTGAAACACACTCTCTGTTGTAAAGAAGCAATAAACTAATAATGAATAATAATTTACTTTTTCATAATTCAATTTAAAGACACAAATAAGGCTCAACAATGTGCAACGCTAACCAGAACGAAACAGGACATCGAAGAATTGTAAAAGCTTTGGGGGGAGCTTCCATTTTCCAAAACGTAACATACATTCAGTCACAGCAACACACAAAGTATCCAATGAAATGTTGTGACCATGCATACTTAGAAGATGATAAAGGTGCCGTGTATCATGACACACTGAATTGATACATCACAACAAATTGAAACAGTGTTTACATTTGATCTGTAAGGCCATGCCTTAACAAATCATGATACTTTCTTGACTTCTTTCTTGGGAGGGGCATGAATACATTTGTTGAGGACTCCAAAATTACAAAACTATTGGATGTTTGCATGCTATATTCATTAGTGACAGTCTAAGCCAATTATGGTCCCACTGTCTTGAGGCACCCAATACTTTATGGTTTTATTTGTGAATTAGACTCTGTGAAATTCAGATACAGTGTGAGACACATCACAAAAAAAACCACACTTATACAACGCAATTATGTCTTTGGCCATAATCACCCTGAAACATCAACTTTCTTGTCCCTAGGAGCTCTAGCTAACAACTTCCCTGCAACACGCTATCCCCCCTGGCAAACACAATGAGAGCGACAAGCCTTCATTAAAGCATCCAAATTCAAATGTTATTTTTAGCCTGGGGAGTGCTGAAGCCATATTAAATGAATTCATAAGAGACTCGGCCTGCAAGAGAACAGATCAGCATCGCCCTTCCAGTACAATATCTAGTTTGCCCAAAAATGCCATTACAAAGGGCCACCTTCATTATCGGCACAATCCCTGTGGTAAAGTGTTATTATGATTTGTAAAGTTTTGCTTAGATTTGCAGTTCTGATTAAGGCTTGTATATTGCGCAATTCAAATGAGGTGCTCCAGATGACAGGCCAGAGATGGGGTAAATTAATGATTCAATTTGTTTTCGTTAAGGTTTAACACCTTTTATCTGTGAAAAAGGGAATAACGGAAATGTTTTTTGATCTTGTATGCAAATTGGGCTGGTTAAAATGCAATGAATCCACAGCAGAACTACTACGCGAGATGAATTAGCGAACATTGCTACAGTACTTTTTAGGCTCCCTTGCCGGTGAGCTCTGTCCCTTTAGGGTAAAATGATCTCATGAATATTGCTAAGTTATGTATGTAGTCCATATGTGAAAATCAGGCATGTTTAATGCATCAGCACTTTACCGTTAAACTCTGAACAGAGCAGAGTCAGCATGGACTTCATTTTACTACTTTAATCAACTGCATTTACTTCCTTAGGGCTTAGATAAATATTTAGCATCGATGTGAGAAGATCTTCAAGCACACGGTGGCTTCTGACAATCATCTTTGCAGCACATCTAGAATCACCATTTCTTATATACCTGAGAGAGAAAGCCTTTTCTTTTTAGGTTATGGGAAACCTCAAGGTTATGGCAGTCTGATAAATTAGTAGTAATATGATGATATAGTACCTTTTTCCTGTGGTGTGATGGCCATTTATAACATTCAGGATGAGGTTAAAGTTTTGGGGAGATAAATCCCATCCAGGCAGAGATATAGATGACCCATCTCTCACAGCGGCTATGCACGGGCAGCCAGGTGCTACGTCAAAATGGCTGGTGGAATTGTCTATTCTGTCTCTGGCAGCTGAACACATTGTTCCGGACAGCTCCTGGCCAAGCCAGTCACAATTCAATTCCTCCAGTCATTCATCAAGCACTTTGGGGGGTTTGGGTCAGTGCAAAACTGGGCCCACTCCTAGCTCCAGTGCAAAGCTGGGGCAGCAAGTCCTACTTAACCTCTATTGATAAGAAGACATTAGTCTATGACTTTCTGTACCTTCGGCTGCTTTTTATAATAGGTGGGGTAGGTGTTTTTGTGGTTTGGTAATCTGCTGCTCACATGCATTTGAAATGCTTCCCAAAGTATTGGATGGAAATAAGAAGAGAACAGAATTTATTTTGTATCATGTATAAGTTTAGAGTTTTACACCTTACCTTCACTGAAAATGAGTGATGCATAGCAATGAAACAAAACTGACCCACTCTCATTCTCTCATTCTCTTAGTCACCATAAAAACTGTCTACCCTGCAGGTGCACAACATTGGCCCTCAGTTACAGTGTAGAATGAACGCAGAATCCAAGAAACCAATTAAATTATATTTCTAGAGATTGCTGTGAATTTAATGCCATTTGGTTTCAGAAGGTCATACCTCATTGTGTAGAGAAGTGTTCCATTGTCAACCAGTCGCAGAAGTTTATTGGGCGTGGTCATATTGTGAGCCACTGACTTCTTCCCATTGTGGAAGAAAGTGTCTGGAGTCCAGATCTTGCTGGCAAGCAGGTTGTTAAGCGGGAGGACCTGCATAGGCCCATCAAACTTCAGCCTTTCGTCCCGCCAGCTCTGCCGGAAGAACACATCAATCGTGTACTCCTACAGGAGAGAAAAGATTGAGTCAAGACTCTCTGACAGCTCTTTTAAAACTTCAATTCACCCCCCAGGTTTCTCTTCACTCATCTGATCTAATGCCTTCTCAGTGAAAGCCTGCGGTGGTTTGTGAAGCTCCACTCCAATCTCACCAAATTACTTAAGAGCAGGAAAAGACTTTTGCTCAGTCCTTATAGTTAACAGATTTCCCTGTTTGGCTGTTTTTGATTGGTCGAGATGCTTTTTTCTCAGTTGTACACTTAAATAATTCATTGCACTTTAAGGAAAGCAGCAGCCTGGTGGGTGCGGGATCCTTAAGGCTCCATCAAAAGTTCAAACTCGAATGATTGCGTTTTCACAGCTGTCGCTTGAGGGTAAAAACAAGCCATCTCCGAAAAGTTATCTCTCTGACCATATTGCCAACATGGAACAAGGGACACTGTCCTCGGTAAACCCACAGCGTTGAGTATCGCTCATGATTTAAGACCTACAACTGCCCCATCATTGATGATGCAATTCTCCACAGGTTCTTCATTGGAACAAACATCAAACGCAGTGTTATCTGCTTAAGTTTGCTTTTTGATTTCAACTCATGTAATTTCGATTGGCTGCTTAAGTCATGAATAAAAATAGAGTGTAGACACTAAATTCTGCATGATATAAAACAGAATCTGTATAAATACTTTAAGGGGTTGCATTAATCACTGAGAAAGATCTGTAGCTTGTAACCAAGTATGTGACAGCAAACAATTACAGTATGTGCCATTTTTGTTTTATTGTTTTGCATCAACAACTGAGAGCTATGAGGTTTTTGTCACGCTTCAAAAGGTTCAATTTGCTGGAAAGATACTTGGGAAGCACCAGACGGAAATCTATGTTGCTCAGTCAATCAGAAATGTCAAGAAGCTCTCAAACGAAGGCAGAAAACAAGTCAGATAAAAACATTCATTACAAATGCCTTCTAGTCTTTAGTACAGTTTTGCCACAATGACAGGAAATCACAGGGAAAATATTCTCGGCTGTTTAATGAATGACAGTGTTCGGTTTGAGTTTGTAGCATGAAAATGTGTACGCTGCTCATGTATTCTCTATACATAACTTATTTAGTAAGCGTCAGATCTGTAGTTGCTTTGAGATTAAAAATCTGTGGACAGTTCTATTGCCAGAAGTGAGGAATAAAGTGAAAGCTGACATCAGATTACGTCTATATCAGAAAGCATAGAATTATCTTAGAAATCAGTGAAAAATTCCCTTTAATGTTTTTTGAAGCTGTAACTTTTGCCCCTCTATTGCCATCTTTGTTTGAAACATAAAACTGCAAAATACTTTTTCTTAACGTGAAAGACAAGTTTAAATTATAAGCAACTGCTGTAAGAACAATCTACAAATGCTCCACCACCCTCAGCACCTGCACACCCAATTTAATAGCCTGGTCTTCTTCTTTCTGGTATTTACCAAAAAATCTGACCAGACAGCTCAATTATAAATCATTACTATAAACATTGGGTATTATAAATAATTGGATGAGGTCAGGATGAGCCATTATGTACATGCTCAACAGCTGATTATTGATTATTGTAACCAAAAAAGTTTTAAAAAGCTCAAAAAAAAAACATTCTTTGTCTTACTGCATTACTGGGATTGCATAAATGCCAAAACAGTGCACTGTAGGTAAACTGTAGGTGAAGCATACAAGCAGTACACATAAAGAACTATGTTTAGAAATACTTTGTTGTTGATTTTTTTCTATTATGCATGTCTGATAAAGACATGTTTTTTTTCCTTAACAAGCAAGCTGTCAAGTCTCTTCAGGGCATGCACATTAAAATAGCACATAAACAACTGCAGAACCCCATGGCGATAAAGCTCATGTCTGGGCCTTAATGGATTTTTTTTCTTTTTGAGCCAGTGTCTTACAAATGCATAGATTGCATATGTTTCGAGTTTACCAGAAAATAAAGCAGCTTACTTTACCCTGGAGAACTTACAGGATCTACAGGGAACTGTAGTCATAAATATTTGGGAGTTATTCCAGATATTACAAAAAAGGACTGTACAAACATGGAAGATAATATTTCACACAAAATACAAACAAAAACACTGCAAGTATTATACAGCTTGTGAAATTCAGTCAAAGCAACATCTCTCTGTAATAAACCTCAAAACATTTTAATAGATGCTGTGGCAGATCTCAAAAACCCTCATAGCTCAGTTTTTTCCTTTGCATATATGTTGCCAAAAACTGTTTATGGTAAGTATCTGTAAGACTGATGGTCCCTGCATGTGTATATCACATGAGATGACAGTTAAAACCAGCACAGACATTTTCTCCATTTACAGCTCTGTTGCTTCAGAGCAATTCAAAATGGGATAAGATAAAGGAATGTACTGTTGAGAAAGTGTTTGACAAGGTAGGGTTAGGTAATGTTGACTTCCAAATGTAAGCAGACTGGCACAGATGCATCCAGAAATTAAGCCAATGAGAGAGTAATTTGCTTACAGCTTTCTGTAAAAGACTATTAACTGTCCTAATACTGCTGTTTTAGTAACAGAAACACATGAAATAGGGTATAATCTCCCAAACCAAAATGTACAAGAAACAGCACTCAGAGGACAGCAACAGATGCAGTCTAATTTATAGCTGATAAATATGCAAACTTGGGAAAACAATTAACAAAACAAAACAGGGGTACCATAAACATGACAGTTAAATATAAGGTTTTAAAGATTGAAATGCATATAAAAACAGACACATCAAACTATGCTACCAGTGACATTCTCCTCACATACCCGCTAGGCGTTGTCCACATCTTGTTGTCAGGGTGGACTAATAAAGTATTTGCACACAACACGGTCACCCATGATCTATTAATAGTACTGACATGCTTAAAATGATTCACACTAGTAGAAGTTATTTCTGGATTAACATCTTTCTGATGTTACGTATGTTTAGGTTTATGGAAATTTAGTAACTGTAAGCACATGTCCTTCTGTCTGCATCTTTTGTTGGTCTTAGAACAACATTTAGCTAATCATACAGAAGCCCTTCAAACATTTATATTCTAGAACTACCAATTATAGCAAAGTTCAGCTAAAATTTCTATATTGTCTAGCTATTAACTAACTATAGTGATAAGGAAAGTAAATTGTCACTTTGAATAAGCACAAGGTAAAAGCACTTGCAGAGAATTATATGGTCCATTAGGGTGTACCACGTGCACACAGTATGTTAGAATGCCAACATGTGAATGAATGTGGTTGGAAGTTAGTACTGATATCAGGAATAAAGTTACAGACTGGAAACGCAGTCAGAGCTGTCTGGAAGCATGCAAAGATCTCTGATAAGATGTGAACCACCTGCAATACCATGACAACTCGCAGTTTTAATGACATGATTTTAATTCACTACTATTCCAATAACTTGGAAATTGCACATCTGCCAGACTCAGTTAGCAGGAGAGTAATTGTGAAGTTGAAATGTATGTCTTTGCAGGCCCTGTATTCAACAGACGCCCCTGGGGTTCCAGAGCTTTAGTAGCTCTCACCAGGAGCCGGAACGAACTGCTCTTCTTCCAACACAGTAATAGAGAACAGCAGTGAGTGCGAATTAGGTGTGAACAAGTTTCCTGACCATGTTAATGCAGAATTCCCAACCTTTTTCATGGTTCAAAGGACATGTGTTATGTTGTAAATCTATTTTTTCTGTGGAAGGTGTTATTCTCCTGTGATCTGATCTTAACCTGAGTATTGTTCACAGGGAGTCACTTCCTATCCTGGCCTAGACTCAAACTAATCAAACAGGCAAATGACTATGCCATAATTCTCTACTGACTTATAGGATATGTAATACATAATATAAATAATATATTATAATATAAATGACTTATCACACTATTACTTAATGTAAACTTTAAAGCTTTAATAATAAGAATAAAGATGCCGCTTATCCTGAAATAACCCAAGATATTGTATTGCAGATACAGTTTTCAGTCAACATGAAAAGAAATTACCATCATCATTGTTTCTGGGAGTTCAGAGGAGTAACAGCAGGGCTGATTTGAAAACATGCAATTTAATAAATGAAATGGCACTAAAATCCACCAATAAGAATTAGTTTATCTTTAGAGATGTGGACTAAAGTAGTCTCATTGCTCGTAAGGCTGACATGCGCTTAATACAAGTAAAGTATGATTGTCATATTGCCCAAACAATATTCCAAATACTAATGCATAGAATGTCCTAGATTTAATACAACTTAAGCACAGCATCTATGATTTGCTGTGGACTATCAAGAAATAATGAACACAATGTACATTGTTTGTACAATCTGTTATCCATCCAACAGTGTTATCCATCATGTCCCACAACAGAAGTCTACGGGGCAAGGATTTACATTGGGATAAACATTAAAATACACATTCCCATAAAACCAAAGTCACAAGATGCAAACATTGTACTTTACCATGATATACCATGATATTAATCTGATAAAATTGCTTACTTGTTTTGTCTGTGCTGTTATTTTTAAAATTTTAATTTAGGCAGTGCATGTAAATGCATCAGATTTCACTATATGCACAAAATCACACTAAAAAGGGATGTGACTATTTGTAAAATACTGTTTATATGGAGCAAAATCAAAAACAGATTTTTTCCATATAAACCTAGACAATCTTTAGACAAGATTATGGCTCAAATAGTGCACATTTTTGTACAGATTAATTAATAAAATAATTTTAACAAAAATATATGCCTTGCATTTCTGTCTTGCCCCACAGACTTCCATTGTAAATGAATTTCTGTAAAAACAACTTTTTCTTAATTGTGCCAATTAAAAATAATTTCTGGTAATAATTCACAGCATGTCACAGAAATACGCCTCTTTTATTACCACAGAGAGAACAAAAACACAAACAAGACAAAACATGTAGCTTTCCCAAAAACATGATTTGCAGAAAATGTTTCAGTCACTCCACTAATTGTAAAATTTAAACCCTTTTTAGTGGGCTTTCTTTGGTGGTTTAATTACAGTTCTTCTCGTTTCATTCCATCTTTTCCCACAGCCCGCTCCACACTCCTAAGAACTTACTTTATCCCTTTTAAGTCATCTGTATTAATTATAGCACATGGAATGCGTTAATTACGCCAGAAGAAACTTGATGGAGAGGAAAAAGAAAAAGCAAGACAACAAAAAATTAATAAGAACATATTGTTGGTCATTTAATCAAGAATTATAAACACTTCAGCATCCTTATGTAAGTTTTTGGATGAACGTAAGCATGACATTATTTACAAAGCTATTTTACAAAAAATACCAAAATGGTTTTTGCATTCATTGGATATTTTAGCATTTCATTGGATTTTAACATAAACCACTCATGGTGCATGTGTGTGGAACACAGCTATACAGGTTCATGCTTAATGGTTTATGAAAGTAAAGTGAAAGTGACCTATCCGTCAGAATATGGTAACCCATACCTGAAATGTGACCTCTGCATTTAACCCATCACTGGTGATGGTGTGAACACAAACTGCAATTCGTGCAATGCGCCTGGGGAGCAATTGGGGGTTAGGTGCCTTGCTCAGGGGCACTTCAGTTGCAACCCCCCAGTGCTGGAATCGAACCAGCAACCTTCTGATTACTAGCCCAACTCACTAACCAGTAGGCCACAACTGAGTTATGCGTAACAAGAAAAACTAAGCACACCCTAGGCTTAATTCTTTTTTTTCCCTAATCACTTTTTCCTGTGTAATCTTCAGAGGGCTAATTCCATTAAGTGCAATCTGAGAGACCTGGTAAAGCTAACTCTTTCTTCTCTTTGAATATAAAAGCACACAAGCCACTCTTCAAAGAAAAGCTAGCAAAGAAAGGTATCACCATAACAAGATATAATTTAAAGATCAAAACAGTTTTTCAGAGATCTGGCTGATCCACGTATGGCCACAAAGGAGAGTGTTTGGGGTTTTCCTCATGCTTACCCCTGCTGGGGCACTGGGTTTTGACCTACTTTTGAGAGAGTGTTGGAGAAAGGGAAAAATAGGAAGTCCCAGGAGAAGTGGGATTTGCCTGAGCCCATCACTACTAAAGACACTTCAACAGCAAGCGCCTGATGGACTCAGTGGTGATGGGTGCTGGGTTGTGGCATAACATGTTGAGCTAATGAGCTGTTAGAGGGAGAGCAGGGATTTGTCAACCCCAAATGAAAGGTGTTCATAGTGCTAAGCCACTTCAAATGGAAAAAAAACTAAAGCGTACAAGATAATTTTAGTTTTTAGCCCAGCTGTGGCATTCTGAGCCAGGAGAACAATATGACCATGTGAGTTTATTTTAAGGGGAATAATGGGTGAAATACTCCACTTTCGCCAAGCTGCCATCTGTAACCTTTTTTGGTTAAACATTAACAAAAATCAGTTATTAAGTATATAACAGTGTTCAAAACCGTCTTTTTACCCTGATTTGCAACTGTAAGCTTATAATAATGATTTATAATTTGAGCAGTCAAGTCCGATTTCATGGGAAACATCAGTTTGAATGTCACATCAGTGAACACATAGAAGATCCGGCTACTTTATTGCGTGTTCGGGTGTTGAGGATGGTGGAGCGTTTGTAGCATGCTCTTACAGCAGTTGTTTGAACATAACTGCAAGTAACTTGCAATTTTATGTTTCAAACAGAGATGGTGATAGAAAGGCAAAAGTATGGATTGCAGCTCTAAAGAAACAAAAATAACAACTAACATTACTGAATAGCCTGTGCAGCATAAGTGAAAAGGAAAGATCATGAAAACAAAAATGTTTCTCTGAAATATCACACAGCGCATAAGACCATAAACATGTATTAGGACAGTAAATGAGGTCAGTTTTGATTTCATGTTGACTAATGTTGTTTTTATTGTGAATTATCTATCATTGATCAGGTCCATTTTACAGCTGTACAGATAAATTGAAGACAGACTGTGTTCATTTTTAACTGTGAGCACAGCAGAAAGGTCCAGCAAAAATTAATCACTGGTTTCCCATGATGTTACAGTGATGAGTCATTACCACATTCTGGCCTACTGCAAATTAACACAATTAATTATTAAAACCATTTATTTTACCCAATCAGGACGTTTATTTAAAACTCCACGGGTTCTATTTTTATAATTTGGTGATTAAGAATGCTTTTAAATACTTATACTCAAACTGTTTTTCAGTTGTATTTGCTGTAGATATTCTTAGCATTATATCAGAGACCACAGGCTTGTGGGCAGACCACCTTAGTTTAGTTCCTAATTGAAGCTACTTTGAATATCTTTGTCTGAGCAGCCGAAAAGGATGAACCCAGCCGCTGAGCTCCTCGCCGGTTTCCGCACGCTGTTAAGTCATCCACATCACGGTGCTTATCTGCAGGGCACAGGCTCTACAAGAACGTCTGACACGAGCAACCACACTGCCAAATAACAGGACACAAGCTACTGCGCAAATTGTGCCGGAAAGAATTTGCTCACCTAAAACATGCTTAGATCCTCGCAGGGCGGGCGGCAGACGCACTGTTGCTCGGAGACCGCCCAGAGACAACAGGCAGACAGCTGAGAGTTTTGTACTGTTTTCTGAGTGGAACAGCATCCAATGGAGCGATCGATTTAATGATCTGTTTAATTCACTTCAATTCGGTGAGCCTCTTTAATCCACTTAAGCAATCAAAGAGAGATTTTATTTGCAGGAAAAGTAGGAGAACTAAATGAGTGTGAAATCTGGAATTTGTTTGTGCCTGCTCATACCATAAGGGTAATGTTACAGTTCTTAATTTCTTGGAAAAATAAATTTCTATCTCTATGCGTTATAATGCATCTTGTGAGCTGTAAATGTGGAAAAACTGTAACTGTCTGGTGTGTTTTAAAGTACTATTAAAAGTGAATGGGGTTAAATGAAATGTCCACTTGCTACGAAACAACCCAACCCATTAGTATTCTACAGGCTGCTTTAGTGTATTGGGTCTGGAGTGTTGATTACATATAGATGACCATGTAACAAAGAAGTGGCCTGCATCATAATCTTGTGGCTTCTAATTCCCTGCTGCTACATAAGATTGAAACAGTTCTTACAGCAACAGCTCTGCTGGAAAGCACTTCATCAAAATACTGCAAGACTCCATATTTCCGTAACCACTAAGCAGACATAATGCTCCAGTATCAGATTATAACCAACAACTAGTTGTACATTACTGAAGAGAAAGCGATATGCAATAACTTGCTAAATGATACGATAATGCTTTAAATTTGTAAAATCAATTTTAATTCTTTTAAAATATAATTCATCTGTAAAAAATTATATAATCAACATGCTTGACATTCTTCCTGGAAAATTTCCTCATTGCATTCAGATAGTCCCTGCATCTACCTAAAATTGACTATACGTTATATAACTATCTAATATTAACTTTATATACAATGTATATTGTTTTGGTATATATAACTTTAAAGGGGCAAATTCTGTGTCAATGATGAGAACTGTGACATTTTTTCCTTATTAATTTATTTTCAGCTGTGTTTTAAATGATCAAAGACAGTATTATGCAGGTTTGGGTCCATATCACATTGTTCAACACACTGCTCATCACAGCTTTAACTTCCATGTGAAAAGCATCACAGACACTCACTTGTTGTGTTGTACATCCTGGGGCCACACACACACACACACACACACACAGAAAATAATAGGTTGTTTCAACTGATTTTGGGTCAAATACGGACAAACCCAACCATTGGGTTAAAAATGTATCTATAAAAACAATTATTGGTCAGTTTAACTCAGTGGCTGGTTTTATCAATATTTCACCTACTATGGGTTAAAACAATCCAGAATTTAGTGCAGGATCGGTTCCATCTTCATCTTTTCAATTTGCAGGAGACATGCCCACGTAATGCATTTACATGTGTCATTGTTTGTGATTACGAATCTCTTAAGATTCATGTTATGATAGCACAACACAATGACAGGGGTAATGCTGCAACTCGAGGTCTCACCTCATTGAGCTCGACACATTGGGTAACACTGGCATGACGCAGTGCAGTGTTAAAACTCACAAGTTATGTTTCCCTTAGCATGCAAACTTTCATGCAAAGATTAAAAATTGAGACAGTTGCAAGTATAGACATTGGCCCATTTGTCAATGATACAGCACACATGAGCAATAAGCAATCCCCAAACAGGGGATGCAGGCGTGAGTCCAGCCTATATAGATTGCAATCCCGATAAACCCTGCAATCCCTTGTTAATGTGTAATGGTTTTTGTGTATTATTCCCATTCAAGCATAGCTCTCGATTATCAATTAGATATGATAATGGTATACATACAAAAGGAAGATTCAAACAGGGCTTCTCGTCAGCTTGATTGCTGATTATTTCAGGATTACCTGCTTGTGTTATGTGCCGACGGTAAGTCTGCTGGGTACATATACTAAAGAAAATTAGCACAATTGAAGATGCTATCTGGAATCTCTCTATTCGAAGCTGACAGGGAGAAATGAGCCAGTGAGTAATGGGAACAAATAAGGCTGTTTTTTTTTGTCTTGTCTCTATACAGCCCTTTACAGTTCTCTTTCTCCTTACTTACTCCTAAAGTTTGTGGTTTTCCCTCCTCCCTTGCCGACTGTCTCTCTTATCATGTTTTTTCTCAACATAACCTCTAATGCATCTTTTGAAAGCTCTCTCATCTCTGCTGGCAATCTGACCTGTCAGTACATGATTGGCCGTCACTCATCCATTACTGCTATTTCTACTGTACGGATTTTGCATTTGACTGCTGGGAAAAACACATTTGGAAACACAGTTTTTTTAAACCAAAACCCTGAAAAAAGCATTTGTGCAAATATCCAGGTACAGCAGCAGGATCTTAATAATGTAACTGGATGTTACAGTCACGCACACTAACAAACAAAAATAGTGGTGTGAAAAAGTGTTTTTCACTTTTTTAAACTGAGCAATGATGCCACTTGGAATCATTATGCTGCCAGGTGTATCACTGTTATCTTTGCCCATTGCGAATCTTAATGGGAAGTAAAAGATAAAAAATGATGTAGTTTTGACTTATTTTGACCAGGGCCTCCTCAATCTTACACATATTTCTTTTCAAAACTGCATTATACATTGACAAAACAACAATAT
The DNA here is from genome assembly GCA_036877575.1 of Botia almorhae. Classification (NCBI taxonomy): domain Eukaryota; kingdom Metazoa; phylum Chordata; class Actinopteri; order Cypriniformes; family Botiidae; genus Botia; species Botia almorhae. Next base: position 64,711 of record JAZGTJ010000539.1, read on the forward strand.
GTTGTTACATTTTGAAAGCTAATTCTAAATAAAATGATACAGATTCTCTCAAAATATTAGTTGTTTAATCTACCGGCTGATATTTCTGTCGTTCACTAATGTCATTCTAACCCAAAATCAAAATCAAAAATATTTTTATTTTGCAATTTGTGATCATAAAGATCATAAAGTTATCTGATTGTTCAGGGATAAATGAGAAACTTGAGCTTACCCAGAAACCTACAATGTTTTACCTTGAAAAGTCAGGCCATGTTAGTAAATCATAAAACACTCATTATTCAAACTCTTGATTGCAATCAAACGAAAATGTTTCATTATAGCCATCCAAATGAAAGCCCATTTAAGATCCAAGATTGGGTAATAGCAATAAACAAATCTAAGAGAGAATAAGTGTCTTTAGACTGAGACTTAGGAAATAGATTCTAGCATTGCCTTGCAATTACACAGCATGGATTTGTGCAAACTGGCGTAACGACTTGTAGCTATGGAAACACAATACCAGCCCTCATGGGTGCCACCCATTAAGGATACAAATTGTCCTCTTGTAGGCACCACCCCAAAAACATTTAACACTGCAGCAAATTTTAAGGAAAAACGTAAACATACAAGGAGAAAGATGAGTTATTGTTGTACAATGAAATTACACGTAGTGTAAAGCAAAACAACATATAATCGGAAACCTAATTTGGTTATTGCATCCCATAAACAAGGACACACAGTGAATGATATGGACAACCCACTTATACTATAGCAAACTGAACCACACATTAAAGGAATGTTTTGAATATAAAACAAGTTAAGTTCTATTAACAGCATTGCTGACCCTAATGCTGATTACCACAAAATAATTTAGGCTCATCCCACAATTAAACAGTGAATACAATAAAGAACTTACAACTGAAGTAATAGATCAACACAACTATTAAAATACAGTAAAACCATAACCACAAGACACTGCACACATCACTCTTGTTGAAATGACACTAGCGACATATAATTGCTCAGGCAGTTTTTGCTAACGTTTCAATATTTGTTGTAACCACCCAGCACAATAAACACAATGATATCAGTGGTAATTTTAGTGGTAATTGGTATCATGCCACAAATCCTGCTGCTGGGGGTTAACCTGCATTACACTTGTATTTAAACCATCAATACGGGTCACTTATAGTTTAAACTACTTTGAGATTTACTTAAAGCTTAACCTTTATTTAATCAGACACAATTTTGCAAAACAATATAGTTAAAGATGTCCTAGTGGTTTTAACACACAAATTTTGAACGCACGCGTTTGAATCCAGGCTATAACAAGAGATGAAGAAATTCTGAGCTCTGGTTACATTATTGTTTGTGTGACAGACAGTGGTTTCCAAAGCTCCACTGAACAAAAACTTTCTAAATTGACACAAAGACTTTTTATGCTACAGGACGAGCCCCTGACTAACTATGTCATCCTCAGTTTGCACAAGGCTCAACACATCACCTGGGGCAGATTAGCCTGGCCTAAATTTCAAAGTAGACGACTTGTCAGATGAAGCCCAAGATAGAGAAAAGGAGGAATGGGCAATGACAGTGCGGACGAGCGAACAAATGGGACAGAACAGCGCAATCACAAGACAGGTGGAAAAAGATTATATTAGGCAGAAACAAAAATAGAGAGGAGGGGATATGAAGCTAAATGACACCAAACGAACACAAGAGAGGTTCACGTGGAAAGGGTAAAAGGGTTGCTGAAGAAGATCGAAGGCAGAGGGGCAAGACGAACTGTTTAAAACATGAGAGCCAATGAGAACACAGACCCAGCTCATCCACTATATTTAAACTAAAGAAACAACCAGTTAATAGCTGCACTGATAGGCTTGCATAGAGAGAAATGCTCCAGTTGCTGAGTGATAGAAATGTCTGTCGTATTTTGCAGATGAGGTCATTGCATAAGTGCTCTTCTCTTTACCGGTCTGATAAGCTGTTTCTTGACTTAACAGCTCTGCTTTAAAACCTAGTGAGTTGCCTCACTGCTTACAGCCTACACGGAGGTATCCTTAAGGTCAGGGTTCGAAACACTCCACATAGGCACACAAAAGGCGATCCACACTGGAAGACACAATTCGCAGTTGATTTTGCAATTGAGTCTTACTCAATGTTGCAAAACTAATGTTGCAATACTGTTAAAAGCAAAAAAGAAATGAAAAAGAAAAAACAAAAATACATAGCATACACATGCTATGTATATATGAGTTTTTAGCAATGTACTTTTTAATGTTCGGTGACATATCTGTTTATTTATAATATACATTTCGTCCGTCTCATCTGCTACCTGGCATTTAGGTGATTCCACCGAAATGTCAACTATACCATGGAAAAATCCAATTTAAAATCAAATTATATAAATATCAATAGGAGAATCTAAACTGCTGTTTACCATGAGAAAGGTACTGTAAATTGCTTCCACAGAGTACGAAAATTATTCCTACAAAGTACTGTCTATTTTTGTCATGTCCATAACATAAACAAAATGTAAAAAAAATACATTTCCTGATCTAAACTGCAAAAAACTTGACTAGACTTTTATTTCTCAGATGTCTGGAGTCAGCAGGGGTTCATGATTACACATATCCTGGTATTTAGTATTTTTTTTAAAGTTATTAAAAGTTTCTTGTTTTGACTGCAAATGTCACATTCATATCTCTGCAATTGCACATTTATTTTTTACATGCCCTTATTTCTTTCATAATAGTGTAATATCGTGACTAACAGGCCAGGCTCCCCAGTCAGGGCTGCAGTCTTTCTTTCATTCTTTGTGATATAATGGGACTAATGTAAGGCCCAGAGAAAGCAAAGATGCTGTTTTGCCGCAGGAACTTTTAGGATGACACACAGCTGTTTTACGGAATAATATATTTAGAAGTACTTTTGCCACAGTGCTGCTTTTGTCTCTTATGATGATGATCATAAGAGATTATTAAAAACTATGAAAAAGAGAATGCCGTTTATTAACTTTCATATAGACATCACACATGAATGAAACTGGTAAAGGAAATGACAAAGATGGGCCAACTGCACAAAAGGTAATAAACTGACCATTGACACGGAGTTATAGACTGAATACAATAAAAACATCAAATGATTCGTTGATGCTGATGATGCTGAGTTTTTCTGATGAAGAAATAAAAGTGAAATGTCTGAAAAATATAGGAAAAAATATAATAAAATATGATAAAAATATGATAAAAATGACACGGACACAAACTCCAGACACAGTGGCCTAAAAACAAGTTGTTTAGAAAAAGATGAATTCTATATGAAGCAGATCTCCATGTTAAGATCCCACTCAGTTACTACTACTAATATTGTTTACTATTATACACTTATTTCACATGTTTTTTCACACCACAAGCTGCTTGTCTACAGTGGTTGGCCGTTGGCTTGCTAGTGAGCAATTCTGGTTGCCTAGTAACATTTGTAAAAGACTTTCAATGATGTTACTCCATGTTGTAGACAACAAATAATTTTTTTTGTTGCTAAAAAAACAAACATTTTGTAGGGAAAAAAATTATATAAATGGAATCAGAACATGTTCACGAAACCATTTAGGCTTAGAGTCAGCACAGTGAGTACAACCGGCTGCTACAGGAGCTGCGGCTGGATAAAGTCTGGTTCCAGCAGTACTTCAGACTAGACAGGACCTGACATGTTGTTCCACACATAATTTTTTTTAAAGGTGTCTCTGTATGTATACACAGACATATCATAAAGCATTTACTAACCTCCATCTAAATCCTCCATCTTTCCACGGACACCAACTACAGCAGATAAATTACGTGATCTCTACTCCCTTTCACTCCCATTGGTAGTCGCTTGCAAAATTCGCTGCTCGTTTACATAAAGTTCAATTTGACGTGAAAGTCACGTGACTACCATCGGTCCCCATGCCTACATTCTGTCGCCTATGGTCACTGTGGCTCATGTTGCCGGAAGTCGCCAGCTCTCTACTGAAAATAAAGGGGATCAAATTGCTTTGTTGCTGGCTGTGTGAACGGGGCTTTAGTTTGACTGGCCAGGAGGTGAGTTAAGAATGCTTGCATTTAGAATCTGCACTAGGGTCCTTCACTGTTTTTATCAGATAGTCTGTGTGCTTCATATGTGACAGAATATGTGAGAGAATTTTTTTTAATATGGATTGTTGTATTATGTCCAGGATTAAAGTAGGAAATAGAAAACGCAGAATGCACTTTACCTGCGGCAATGTATCACAGCCTAGCTAAAATTCTGTACCAAAGCTCTTTGGTATGTGTAAAATAATTTACCTAGTCACATTTATAGGATATACATTTTAAATATTTTATTTAATTGGTATATGATGCCACTGAATACTGTAGCTGTCGTCACTAACCAATCACATCATTGCTGTTTCTGGTTTTTAGTGTTGATACTTGTGGCTTTTCTAATGAACATAGAAACACACAATTATTTTAGAAAACTCAATCCAGATATTCTCCATCAAATCTGTATACACATTTAAAAAGCTGAATTAGCTGCAGGTGAATAGACACGATCTGGTATACATCTCAGGTATATTATCTCAGGCCCTGGTCTTTTCAGCAGGGAGCATACAAATTAAAAACAAACCTATTAACAGCACCCAAGCCAATAGTTTAGTGCACAGTGATGGTAATCAGCATGTGTTTAGGTCTATAAAGCTGTTTATTGTCAGATCAAAGCAGTGGTCAAGTGGTTTTGAGACTAGCACACTTGGCTTTACTCGAATATCTTGCTGTGTGCATCTTAAAAGCGTATTACGGGTAGGTAGGTTGTGCAGAAGTCCTTTATGGAAAAGTTTTGGGATAATTAAAAGTTTTGTGTATAATAAAGCAAAAAGCTCAAGAAGCTGTAGTTTACAGTGAATATAGAATAGCTTAGAGGTGTTGTTAGAACACAGAGCTTTCCTAAATTCACCATAAACCACAGCTCCACAGGACTTATTGCTTTTATTAAATGATTATTTAATATAACTGACAAGGTTATATAAAATAAAAACACATCAACAAAAATTATGATTGAATGATGAAAATGATGAATTTTGTTATATCCAAGAAATGTAGTTCTTCAGAAACAGCAACACACAGACGCAGCAGTGAAGTAATACTGATCTAATGAGGTCACAGGTATGTTTATAGAGTAATTTACAATGGCTTTGAACGCGGCTCAACCAATGAAAATCAAGAACCGGAACTATCCATTTTATAATGCTTATCGCTAACTGACATGTGCTGCCTCATTAGGAGAATTCAAAGTTTTTACTACTATACAGTTTCCTGCATGTTTACATAAGAACACTTGTACATAACGATATCGCACTGTGTTTGTAATGGCACAGCAACATGGTCATATAAAAAGCACAGTTTAGCTAAAGAAGTCAGAACAGGACTTTTGTCTTGACTGTGCAAGTTCTGTGATGTACTCTGATGCTAATCCGTACAAAGTTATGTGAACAAAGAGTGTGTGACAAATCTGGATAAGCATGAGCAGGATCATGAGAGAGATTTGCTACAAAGCCTGACAACAGATAATGTTATCTGAGGCAAACCTGACATTTGCACAAACTGTTGAAACAGCTCTCAGTGTGCAAACTGGGGACAGCGACTTGAAACTAAATGATAATTTGAAACTAAAATAAGGAACTTGAAAATAAGACAACCTGACGGATAACAAATAAAAACAATCTAGACATAACAGTAAGTTTTAAGCCAGTAGGTTGAACAGGTTGCTGTGAACCTGTTAATGTAGTTGTGAATAAATCACAGCCTTGAATATTTTAATGTGAATTTGCCTTGTGTTATTATGTAATTCCATAAATGCATGACTATTCATTTACAGGTTTTTACCTCTGTAGCCATCTGATATATGGATTCTTTTCATTATGTATTATGAAGCATTTTCTTATTCAGAGAGTCACAATAAGATGAATCATAGGCAAAACTTCAAAAGGTGCTGAAGCATCTTTTGAGAATGCAGGCTCAGTGTAACGGAATTGTATTATTACAGCAAATATCCAATGAAGTACATAAAACACATTAAGGGATGCTGACATTGCTGAAACTTTGCAAATATGAAATATCACTGGGAACGGCTTCCCTGGAGATCTTTGAGTAATGAGAAAGTCCAGTTGCAGATGAAAGAACCTGCCATTGTGTGATGACCTGAATGAATGCAAACTTCTGCAGAAATACTGGTACACATTTTGGGGACAGCTAGTGTGGGAATATGAAAAGATGGCAGGCGGATACTGGACAACATGAATCATCTGTGCTTTGACCTCAGGTGCGGACAAGCATGGGTTCGTCCCAAATAGCTTTCCCTTGAGGTCTGTGATAAAAGGTCACAGGGCCTGCACTAAAAACTGGACTACTGTTGGATACAGATACACTAGTATAAGTCAGGAGCATACTATCATTTGGTTGCCTGAAATAAATTTTGAGTATCCTAAAAAATACCTATGATCCTAGGCCTAAACCGGTAGTCTTTGATCGCTAGTTTGACATCTTTGCTAACAGCTGATTAATGAGCATTGCAATTAAATTTCTCAGACAATACAATTCTGCCGGTGTCAGAAGTTTTAAGGCACAGTCCTGCAGTGTGTCTTCTACGACAAAGTCAAATCAAGAACCAAAATAAGAACATATCAATTAACACCAGAGAATGTTTTTGTTTCCTAGCCAGCATTTTAATTCCATTTGGACTGAAACATTCTCTCATTTATACAACCTTATGTTAAGCTCACACTACATAAATCTAGCTCATTGCCTCACTGATGTTTTGAGTCAGTTAGTAATTGATGACTGACTAACATGGACATTGCATACCCCTCATTAATTGTGTAGTTGTGTTTGTGTGGTAATAACACTATCTCCAAATCGACTGTATCATTTCTATTGTGGTTAGTATTTATGTAAATGTATGTGCACAGCTTTTAGTAGACACGACTGCTTGAAGTTATTGAGCCATAACAATGACAAACATGGACAAATGAAAAAATTCAGAGCAGGATGTGCTTAATATTGAAAGAGCTATTGAAATTACAATAAAACCACAAGACAGAATTTATTTTGGTATGTGTGTGATGTCTGACAGTCAGCATTCTGTATGCATGTGCTCTCTGAAGAGTGCTTATGATAATTCACATGCATGCTTGAATGTTTAAACACACTTCACAATTATGTCAAAATATCTTTCTTTGTGAGTCTTAATGTAACATGCAGTTCAGTTACGTCTTAAGTACATGTAAACAGTGGCCAGGGATGCTGGTAGCCCTGTCATTAAGGAAGGTGATGATGGTAATAATGCCAACCTGCTAATCCGTTTGGCTGAAGCACAGAGATCCTGAACCCCTTTTTCTGCCACTTGGGGATGACATTGTTACAGTGCATCCTCATTTGACAGCTTTTCTCCAGGTGATCTCCATACACCACAACTCCTGTCACACCAGGACGATGCAGAGGCCAAACAACTCGAAAAGCAAACTTCAAGACCCAGCCTGTCTAGATTTAACCATCAAATTCTCAAACTGAAGCTGGTTGCTTGGGTTGTGGCTCTGTGTCACCCATTCTTGATGCTTACAGTAAGTTGATAAGAAGCCATGAGAAGATGCTGGGGAACTCATGCAGAATGTGAATTCCTCACCTCAAGGCACAGCTCAAAGAGAATGACTCTTGCTTTATCAGAACAGCAGCCAATTAGGGAAGCTAGCTGTCCTCTGGGTATTTCCTAGCTACACTTCTAGGTCTTGACAACTACAGTAAATATATAGACTATGTGACATACTTTTATGCTTTTACATTCACAAACATCCAAAAATTTTTACGATTATTTACTTATTTTTATTCTACATTTTAATGCAGACACTTTTTTTCCATTGCAACTTACAGTGCATTCAAGCTATACATTTTATCAGTATGTGTGTTTCTTGGGTGTCGAAATATCAACCTTTGTGCCAGTAAAGCAGTGCTCTACCAGTTGAGCTACAGAGATGTTGTAACATGGACCACAGACATTTCCATGCGATTCACAAATCACAGATTACATTCTGTGATAAACCTTCCTAAGACATTGTCTTCTGCGCAATAGATATTATGTAATTTCTCGCTAATTAGACTTTTACAACAGCTGTACTTTTGAAGTAGAGGCGGTAGTTCATGAGGCACATTTGCAAAGTTCCTCAACTTTATAGGTTGATTACGTTAATGTTAACCTTGATAATTATCAATGTGAAATTTGAGTATCATTTCATGCTCTGTATAATTTGACAGACTGCAATGTTTTCTTCTCGCTATTAGAAATGATGTCTCACACAAATAAAGTACTGCCACACAGCGATGGCGATTCATCTTGCATACCGGAGCCAACTGTGTGTATGATTAAGATGCATACATTTCTCCACGCAGTCTTCCAACCAATTACCTTGTCTTTTAAATGAGCCCATAAAGAAAAACAGAGCTTGCACATTCACTGAGACAGAGGAAAATAAAGGACGATACTGTGTCATGTCTTGTGATAAACAAATCTTTCTAAATTTAATTCAATGGCAATGAAAACATCTAATTTTCTCACTTGCTGTTATCTGCCACCAACTACAATAAACCATGCCAGGTAGTTCCATAATGCATTTTGAAAAGCAATACATCTGAGGGACAAATATTGACAATAGCAAACATGAAGATTTATAAGAGTGAATAAAAATGTAGCTTTCTATGAAAATATACACTACTGGGCAAAAGTTTATGTTAACTTGACTGTAATGTTTCTCCTGGTTTTAAAAGTCTTTTAATCTGAAGACATTTTCTTAAATGTTTGAAATTAATTTCTGGACAAATAATTATGTCTAAATAATTGTGCCTAAATATTTATTTCTGACATTAGAAAACTACAATTTTATTTAAAAAATGTTTTTGAAATAGATGATTTGGTCAAGATAATGAAGAAAAAGCAGCCACAGAGCCAAAGATGGTAAAATATAATTAAGTTTGATTTAGTTTGAATTTTCTTTAGTCATTAAACAATCTGAACAGTTACATTTGTTATTCTAGGTTTCATAAATTTAGAATTTTGATTAGCTTAATGAGTAAGAATGAGAAAGTGATCTTAAACTTTTGAACTGTAGTGTATATAAAAACACATAAGCTAATTTATGTATCTTAGTAATGTAGTGAGATGACACAAGACACATACCATATCAGTGTCAGATACAGGTCCAAAGCTGGTCACATAGATGTTTGTTCTCACTTCAGTCACACTCTCTGATTGGACAACAAAAAGAAAAAAGAAAGTGAGCAAAACCCAACAGTAAGAGCTGAAAGGACTATTATAAGCAGAACTAGATTGTTATTTTGCACTTGTGAGGCTATTGTTCTAGCATAAATCTATAAGAAAGTCCACAGTCTTAAAATCCTTAATCACTGGGGTTCTGTAAAAGCAGTGCAACAATCCACTGCTAACAACTGGTAGTTAAAGAAGAGGAGAAATGAAAAAACACAGTTTTTTTAGTTGTTTTTGAAAAAGCTAAAGCTTTTCATGTCTAATGCTGCAGGATCATTACCCCAAAATGACACTCAAGAGGACAGCAGTGGTGATATAAAATTAAGAGGGTACACACAAGAAAATGTATTGCTTTAAATAATTGCTAGCTGAAGTGCAAAGAATTGCAAACAACGTAAGGGTCTTGGGGTGAGCTTTTAACACCCAGATAATTGACTTCATATACAGATACTATTCAGATCAGTGATCGACATCAGTTTTATCATTGGTTTAATCTTAATTTAATCTTGTAAAGTCATATTTTTATTTTATGAGTTCAACAAACCAAACTGTAAAAGTGCTCAATTGAACCTGGTTAAGTATCCCATGGGCTATGCTACCCCAGGTTGGAAACTTAATTAGTCACTAGAATTCATTAAGAGTTGAATTAGAAGCCATTATGTCACAGTGTTCCAGTCAGTAGCTCTGATGGGATAAGTTGTGTACTGGACATCAGCATGTAAAACAGGGTTAAAATGAAAGGATTTGTTGGAGCTTGAGAGAAGTGACTRGATGACGGCCAGGACAGTGGAGACAACTGGAAGAGAGAAGCCTGTCTGAACAGTTAATGGAAGCCATCCAGTTCCACCATGGCAACAGGCCACAGCTCTTAGTGTGCCAATGTGACTTCGCCCATTCATCAAAAACGTACATCTTGGTTTTTGACTGCTCACTGCTGAGCTCACAGTCGAGGCTCTGTACTTTTAGAGGTCACTGGAGATTTACTCTGTCAGACCACTGTGGTGCAGAATAAACACACACAGAGGGGGATGTTCTAATGGATTTCTGTTGGCCCTTTCTGAAAATGTCATTAGGAGACCCAATATGACACATTCACTTCTGGAATTCAGTATTTAAACTTTAAAGCTCCGAACTGAGGTAATTTTACCTCCAAAAGGAACTTTACCAGATACCTTCACATTTCACAAGAGGAGGTCAGCCTGAAAGCAATGCAAGAACAGACACCATGTCTCTGATCCTCAGATCTTCAGACAGCACGAGTCAAAAGAAGAAACAAATCCAGAATGATCAGGGGACAGGATCAACTTTTTCATGATGATTAATTGAGCATTCTGTGGGTGTATCATCACAATAGTGGGCAAGACCTTTTTATTTTCATCAGAGTTCTGTAACACATGTCTCCTGAGCCTCCTTAGGCTTAAGATTTGTGAGTGATCTCAGGAGAGCACTGTTCTGTGACAGAGTTTGTTGTTGATAAACATTACAGTGCAGAGAGCATGAGTTATGTCACTGTTCCAAAACACAATCCATTACGGATCAGAGAGGTGTGAGACTTTGAGAGCTCCATCAGACGAAAAATGTCAATAATGAGAGCAAGGCTGAGGTTGGCTGAGGAAGGTCAAACTTGCCCTGCAAGGCAATCAGCCAGTTCATCACTGCTGAACAGTAAGGCAAGGATTTGGACACTGGGGACCATGTGGAGGAAAATGTTTATAATAGTTTAGCCTACCTCCAAGTCCGGGGCGCAATCTGTTGTCGTAACCATCCAGTAAGCGGTCCAGGATGCGAGTAAAGATGGTGATGTTGTCTTTGCTGTCATCAGGAATGGGTTCTCTATGACCAGCTACAGCCCTGTGGAGAAGAAATAGAAAGCAATGAGGGTCAAAGACTGAGGTGTCACCTAGGGAGTTAGGAAAACCATTCCTACAAACTCTTAGTTTGCTTCAGTTAATTATTATTTTGCTGTTTATTTTTGTGAAGCTGCTTTGACACACTCTCTATTGTATAAAGCACTATATAAATAAAGTTAGGTCAAGCCACCTTTATTTATATAGTGAATTAATTGCAGCAAACTAAGAAACTAAGGGAAATTAGGAAGATTACAAAGAAGAAAAGTTTGGAATTCAGGAATAGTTAGAAAGATCCTGGTCTGCATCTTTGATCGTTCATGTACTTTGAGCATTTGTTAAGGTTGCATCCTCCTCATGTGGGAGATGCAGTCATTAAGCATCACTCTGACCAGTCTTAGGGAAGCGATACCGTGACTGCATCTAACAGTTGGTACACTCAAATTGCATCCCAGATCATCTTAACATACACCTGATCCTAAAAATCAGACCTTCATGTGACACAAACTCCTAATGCCCCAATATGCTCCAGAAGGTAGCTGATGGCTACCTAATGCATATAATGTAACATGTCACTCAGTGATCTGGACAAAAAGATGTAAATGTTTTCATTTTAGAAGCACAGTTTTTTGGCATAAAGTCTGGTTAACTTTGCTGCTTAATATGGCCGAGGATGGCCTACATAAACAGGAATGGTCTCAACAATATCACAACCACAGTTTGTGTTATTTATGTGTCAAGAGTGATTTAAAAATAACTGAAATCACAATGATACTGACATTTAAAAACAGATTTGAATAATTGTACAGCAGTGTTTGTCAGAGAACGGTAGTACAGAAAACACCAAACAAATTAGTGAAAAATAATCAACGTTTCTGAGTAGAGTTCTAAAACTGTTCTGTCCATGCAAAGGATATATTGCCTTACAGACACCTAACCAGTAAACAAATTGGAAGATGAAGTCCCACACTAGGATATCTTGTTTACTTGCTACTAAGTGTCTCAAACAAAACTTCTCAAAGGACCCCACTGTATCAACCCTCTACCTTGTAAACATGACTTTGTGCCCAGGAGGGCTAATGTACCCTGACTCCCTGAAGTTGGATGAAACCAGCCAGCAGATTGACAGCTGTTTTTTGCCAGTTTTGTACATGCATCAAGAAGGCCATGGGTGGTCCACGAATAAGTTTGCTACCAAGCTGCACACCAAGCAAAAAGTCAGTAAGAGAACAAGTGGAAGTGGGAAAAAGAATAGATGATAGTAACACAAAATGACAGAACCAGAGAGCGGAGGGGTGATAAAACAGAAGTCCAAGTGGATTAGTGAAACCTGTCACAGCTGAATATGGCTTTGCAAATATCCCTGCTTCAGGATTTGGCAGCATAATATCCTGTGAGTTGAAAATGCGGTCTTGAATATGCAGTCAACCCCTGGTTCTTTAATTACCTGAAATATGCAGAATAATTATGTCCTGCTGGGGCTGTGATTCCCTAATGAACAATACAGTGCCACAATGGAGGGCATGACAGACAGAATGCTGACGAGATAATGAGTGCTGTCCTCAATCAAATCAAGGTGCGTTGGAAGCGACCTTGCACCAATTACATGCTGACCTTTGAAGGCCTTGAAATAGCCCAGAAAACAAGAAGTCTGTCAAAAATGAACTCACAAACAAGCCCAGTTCCATGTGACTATATTTCATAAGCTTAGTTTGATCCTCTTGTGGCACTGGAAAAAAATGTTGCAGTTTTATGCGACAAATGAATCTTTAAAGAGGCTGGGATGGATAATTTGTCTCTTTGCACTTCTAAAAAACATTCACAAGAGCCCATTAAAGAGATCATCACAATGAAACATAACCAAAATGTCTTTTAGTGGTGCTGCAAATAACAGAACCTACGAAACAACAAGCTTTTCTGCAGCGCTAGAGTGTGTTTAAAGATAGTGTTTGGGCACCATATTTTGCCATTAAAGTACTCCGGCATATTTTAATCTCAAGAGGCTGTCAACTTTATTCCAGAGCTGAAAATGCAAGAGCAGAGAGGGCACACATGACAGAACCACTACCTCTGGCCCACAGCAACAGCAGGCCAGACTTCGGCCAACATTAATTAATTTTCTGTATGGCTTTAAACATCTACTCACCCGGCATCCTATCTCACCATAGTGTAGCGGGGATTAGCAGAAAGCGTGCTGATTGACCGATAAGGGCCCCTTTGTATCTCTCTCACTGCTCAAGTATGCACAAGCACCATGAGTGAAGATCTGTGCATGTCAAATGGTGATGGGGGATCAACCGGACACATCACTGATGTGACATTTTGAAAGCTGGTGGTCTTTGCAGTGTGTCGTCATTAAGTGCTCCTGATAATTTATTCGTATTGAGGAACCGTTTAAGCAGACACAAGCCACCCTGATTGATGGCACACTTCAGACAAGACGATATTTTTATGACACTCAAAAGCACCGCTTGCATTTAAAATACAGTGCTTGCGTCGGTTCTGCCTCATGCCGTTTCCTCCGCATAACTGAATGTCACTCACTGCCACATCTTTGCATATCAGTGCCTTGATATTAATAAGCAGTGGACGGTGCAGTCCATTCCCTTTGACAGAAACATGGCTGCTGTATTTAGCAACTCACAATACAGACAGCCTCCATTGTTTGCTCCTCCATGACCATTCTTGACATTGCCTGTGCATTGAGGAGATAACATGTACAGGCAACCAAGAGAAACCAAACAGGTTGAACAATAACAGCTAACGTTAAATTGATTGACTGGGGCAATGGGTTGCATGGCGTGCCTTTCCGCGGTGCGCAGTTTGTCCGAATTGCATTTTCTTATATTGACTTGAAGCTAATGAATGTCTGGGACTTGCTAGAGAAGCTCATCCTGTTAAGAAGACCGTTCAGTGAACTCAAACCAGAGGTTTATTAGCAGGATTCATGAGGCTACGCTCCAAGTCCTCTTTCATATTAGTTCCCCAGCCTTTTCAGTGGGTTTAGGTAACACTGTGAAGCTGAATCTTTAAAGGTAATTTACAGCCCATTAAAGAAAGAAGAGGAGGGTGAGAGCGAGTGAAGGAGGGAGGGCATAAGTGTAGTATGGAGTGATTGTCGGGGTAAAAGAGACAGGTGAAGAAGGATGACATGAGCTCCTGGATTTTGTCGCTGCCCACGCAACTCCACAATGCAGTTCTTAGAGGAAACCCTTGAGAAGTTTATCAAAGGTTTATTCAAATGCTTTCCTGCATCATGCAATACGTGGCTCTAGACTTTATCGTCCACCACAGACAAGCACGTTCAGCTACACAAGCTTTCACTGGAGCTGTCCTTGTGGTTGGTTCATGTGCTCGGATATGGTGCTCAGGCTGGTGATACAAGTTAAATGATGAATGATCCCAACCATATCATTTCCTGTGCTTGCTCTACTATCTCTCTAAATGTGAATGATTTGGGTTTTGCTCAAATCCTTAACATTACAATAAGGATAAGCAATAGTAACACTTCTTTCTGATTTGGCTTTCTGCTACAAACCATGTTGGTTCACAAATACTATCAAAAACCCACCACAATCAATAGATAAGGCAAAAGTTTCTTGATTTCACATTGACACAGTGGATGGAACAGCAGATATGACAGGAAACATGTAAATGCTGTGTGTAAGCAGACGTAAGACATATGTGTCCCCATCTGGTGTTGTGAGCGGATTGGACTCTCGCTCCCTCTCTCTCCAATGTGGAGTTGGAGTGCTGGAGGATCACAGGCCCTGGCGGCAGCTGCTTTATCCCTGTTCATTACCACCACATCATCCCTGCAAATAAAAAATTGACTTTTCCTCGTAACACCTTTCCTTCACTCCATCCCAAACCTTTCCTATCATGCTCTCTATATTGTTATCCTTGAAGCTCTCTCTCTCCTGTCTTTTTTAATCTCTCTCTTCGCTCCCATTTCTCTTTCTTCATCTATCTGTCAGTAAGTGGCAAAGAAAAATATTCAGAAGGCCCAGATTGCAGCAAATATATTTCATGTAGTTGAGCCGCTTCTATTATGTGTGTACACACACGTAATGTTTCAATAGAATGAAGCGGCAGTGAAATGAACTCCTGAATATTGTATAACGTGTTTGAAATGCACTCCAGCTTATGCGTTTGTGAATGTTGCAGGAAGTGCTTTACAATACAGGAAAATGTTGATATTCTTGCTTTACGAAACACATATTACCAGATATTAAAAGAATTGTTCACAGCATTTGTATTAATATTTAATAGGAAATAATATAATGACAGGATTTGCTGCAGAAACAGTGATCTGTTTTGGATACTAAAAACTCACTTCTGTCATGTGACAGCTGAGTGTTTAGTTAAAAGTCACAGTTAACTTACTCTCATGTCATTCCAAACCTTATGATTTTCTTATTTAAGAAACAATAGGTTTTGATGTCAATGGTTCATGTGGTGTCAGAATATTATTCTGAACTTATTTAAGAGACATCGATTTTCAATAGAAACTCAAACAGATCTCATTCAATTTGATCCAAAACATGATAATTTTATCTATACACTCTACATTGATTTTACAGCTCCATACATACAATTCTTTCTGTTTTTGAAGAGCAACCTCTAAGCAATTATGTCTTGCTCAGGATAAAAGCTGGAGGACACCAAGTGGCTGTATTGATGGTTACTTCAGCATTATTGACAGGCTGCAATTAGTTAGAGCTATTAGGATGTGTTAGCAGTTAAAACATTTAATTACAGTTTTAACATCCTGGACAGGAAAGGGTTCTATATGATGTGTCTTCATTGTCTAAATCAGAGGTGTCTAAACTGCAGAGTTCAACTAGCCTCAACAAACCTTCCTGGAAGTTTCTAGCCTGCCTAGTAAGACCTTGATTGGCTCTGTCATTGGAAGCTGCTGTATTGTGTTGCTGTTCATTTGCATAATGTTTTTCTGCCTGATTTTGTCGGGTTGCTGGACACGCCCAATCACATTGCCTCTGTTTACTTATGCTGCCTCTAAACATTCACTCTTAATGAAAACTTCTGTCACTGTGAACGCCCCATAATGGTTGTACAATGGCACTGGCCTTTCTGTTAAAAAATTTACTAAATGGCTTATGTTAAGCTGTGTTGATGTAATATTTCTCATTTGCAGGTTGCATCTACTTTTCTTTATTTTGTCAGCATAAAACGTTTAATGAAACAATCACAAGCATCCCTGGTAGCATAATGTATTTTAGACCCTATTCAGTCCCCTCTATATTTAGACAAGTCTGAGAGTACAAATCTCTGAAGTAGTTTAAAAGAAGCTGAACTGACACTTAACGTTGTGTAAGTTTTTCTTTTAAGGCTATTTTCTCATCCTCGTTCATTAAAACTTCTGTATCCTTGTGTCAGAGTTGTCGGCTAAATTAAGAACATCAGCATAAGCATATAATGAACTTTTAAACTTCCAAATATCCAAACTCAGAAAAAGCATTCATGGTCCAAATCAGTAGATCATCTGATCATATCAACTTGAATTTCAAGTGTATAAAAACACGTGATAAGAAGTAAAATGTGTAGTTTTAAGACATTTTCATGTGAATCCCATGTAAATTCCCATGGGAAACTTTATGGAAGCACATGTGAATCGTGTTTTTGAAATTCATGTGTCTTCGGTAAGTGTGGTATAGAGATTGAATGGATAAAAACTTTAAAAGGGATGAGGGATGACAACACTTGTATAATATTTTGCATAATATGTCTAATTCTAATACAATTTATAGCCCAATGTTTTACACTTGTGCTGTTGGTAATGCACTTACAAATTTCTCACTTTTTGGACGCACTCGATTATATTTAATATTTATTTTTTTGTCAGTAACATTCTTCTTGGGCCACTTGATGACCAGTGTAAAATCTGTGCCTGAAGCGAAGTCATCTGAGGAGCACTGATCTAAATGATTATTTCGTACGTTTGAATGTCTCTCATCCTTTTAATTCAGTTTTTATTCTTCTTTAATTCACAGATAGTTTGTAGCTTTCATTACATAGCTCAAGGTTCTCTGAGTGAACATTGATTTTCCGCCCAGCTTCAGACAGGTCACAACTGCACTGTAATATTTTATTACTGTCTCACATTTTACTCCATTTCCTATTTTCTTGGTCCCAAGGTTCTTTATATATCAGGTTTTTCCCAATGCATGGGTTCATATTAAATATGTTTTAATATGTGGGTGTTTGTTTATCAGAGATATAGGTATATCAAGAGAGGCATCTGACAAATGCTGGCTTTTAAATTACATGAAACAAAACAACTGCATTACTGAAAGCTCTTTAATGGTTCCACAGGACTCTTTAACCTAAAATTTGGCTAAAGGCCCATTTACACCAAAAACAATACTATATTACTCTGTATCATTATCATTGTGGTGTGGATTCTGCTATTCTTAAATTTGGAACAATTGGAACAATTAAAACATCATCTTTATAGTTATTGTTAACATCTTTAGCGTAAATACTCAAGTTTTATCTTTGCCATTTATTTTCGTTTTAAGGCTTAAAAAATAACAAATAGCAAGGAAGAAACTGGACAATTTGGTACCCAAATTGCTATTCAGGCATTGTTTTATGATACTAAATGCAATGCAGTCTTTTAAAAATATTGACAATAGTAAATGTAGTAATTTAAAGTAGGTTTTCTGTAAAATGTAATGTTAACATTATTGGTTACATCAATAACAGCAAATATAAATAGGTTTAAAAAAAGAAGCCTTGTCATAAGTTGAGATGCTCTCCAGTGTGAACTTGACCGTCAGCCCCCATGTTTCAGTCACTAACTCAGATACCAGTTAAGAGCTCTCATTATTTTGGTTTTGGTTTGTGACCTGGGATCTTTAATCCTCTCTAACATCAGCTATAAAGTCCCATTCACGTGTAACCACTTTTTAAGAGCTGATCAATTCCTGATTGATAAAATAAAGCCCCTCCCTACATTTTCACATGACAAGATTTCACATTACAAGTAATAAAATGGGTTGTATATGACATTTCAAGCTTACTTAAAAAGCCATTCAAATTAACTGTAGATCATAGCTGCTACAGCCACCTCAGACACGCAAGGTGTTTAAATTATACTGCAAAAGCTCAGTGGTGATAGGGTAGCTCTTTCTGAGTCTACGGTCAATCCACAGCGCTGTGGGCCCACTCTGCTGTACTGAAACAGGCAATTACTGTGATTAGGGAGCAGATAGTTGAGCAGCACATTTCATTGCTTGCATATGCTGCTCTAACTCTCCTGAAAATGAGCAGTGGTGTCCTACACTTAGCTTGACCATCAGGGCAGCCAGAGCTTTCTGATAGATGCTGTGAGGAATCCTTCTAGCAGCTCAACAAACAGAAACAATGATCTTCTGCCACATTTGTCAGAGACCATGAGGACAATTTATGATGCAGGGCAGAGTAGATGGATGTTGGAATTTGCAGTTAGAAGAGTAAAGGGTAAGATTTTATTATTAAGACAGTGTATCTAAGCAAAAATGTGATGTGAAGGCTAAAAATAATGGCAAATCTAAATCTGCTTGTCTGAACAATTTAGGGTTTTTATTTTGCATATTCTTAACAGGCTTTGTTTTAAGTGTCAACCCTCACAATTTGAAATCATGCTTGATTGCATTTGTTCTTTATTTTAATTATAATATTCTATGACACACTATCCTGACTTAAATGGGTCACATCAGAAAAACCTGTATTTCCTTTGCTATTGTAAAAAAAAGCTGTGCTATACAAAGTACAGTACAGACATACTCTAACATTTACAATCCAAAGCTCTGCATCTACCGCACTTGATCAAAGCACCCACGTCCAATCTATGTTCTAATACCTATAAAAGTATTAAACCAATACACACGCAGTATAAACCAAGACCATACTCAAGAGCTTAAGTACTCTGCCTTTAAATAAAAAAATGATTCCCTAAAATACAGAAAGCATTTCTGACAGGGATGACAAGGAAGACAGATGCTTCAAAAATGGATAAAGTGCTGGAAAAGGCACAGCTGTATTAAACCTGTGATTTTCCCTCAGCGCAATTAAGAAGCAAATCAGCGGGGAGGATTAAAACATCCACATCTGACGTTCCCATCTTGACAGGCCTTCCCGAGCTCCACTGCACATTTACAAAGTCCTGCAGAGAAACCCTGGAGAAAACATGCCGTGAATTGAGGATATTTTAATGACGTACTTAAAAAACAAAGCTTGGCACTTGAATGGGTCATTTGCACCCTTAATATATTCAAAGCCATTGACACAGTTGGACTTATAATAACACATGCATCCATTGTCCTCCTGCGTGACAAACATGTTGTATGTGATCCTCTCAACATGAAGATTCTTGCTGTGGCTGAGATGCTGTTTGTTCCATGCAGTGGGATGGTGACATTGATTTCCTCCTATTGGCCTGCAGCCCTTTATAAATACCCTCTGCTGGGCCAACAGGGAGTGTAATCAGATTCTAGCAAAGCCAGCTGAGACCATCAGCCACTTTAAGTTTCTGATGGTGACAACGCTATTACTCAGTTTATCAACAAGTGCTAAGTAATGCTACAGTGAGCGGAGGAAGAATATATTGGCTAATTAACAAGTGAATTGCTGCATTGGGAGCCAACTGTACAACATTAGCATGACAATGTATATTATCTCTATACCGAATCTTTGCTGCTCATTACTGACATATGCAGAACAACGTCTCTGTATTGCAGAGAAGCAGAATTAGTTTATAAGCAATGTTTCCTCCTGACCGTGTGCATGGCCACAATTTTAATGTTACTCCTGTGTTGAAAAACAGCAAAATGTATGTGGAATATGTGGAAAAAAGAAAAACATTCTAAAATTAGAGAAAAAACTATTTTTGTTAACTGGAGTCCTCCCAATATCCATTGATTTTTAGTACGAAACTGGGGCTGTAAAAATTTGGTATGAAAATATGTGTCGCTAATTAATGAGATGAAGACTCCACAAACAATATAGAAATTTCACATTGGCACACACAGAAGCTGACAGAGGCCTGAGGATCGAGTAAAAATAGTAGTATGTGAAGACTGTAGATAGCATTTTTAATGTTGTGTGTTATTATTAAATAACACACACGCACGTGTATGCATATGTGTCTATATATGTCTATATGTGCCCTACTTCTACTTCTAAAATGATAAATACAAAAAATTCTTCTCATACTGTGTTGAAATACCTGAGACCTGTCTAYAGCACTTATTCATTGTTGCCTCTTATTGTGATTRAAGTTGCTTCCTTGTCCTCATTTGTAAGTCGCTTTGGATAAAAGCGTCAGCTAAATGACTAAATGTAAATGTATATACAGAGCAAATTAGGGCTTTATATATTGACTATATGAATAATAAAATTTACAAGGTTACATATTATGCACTGGACACTGGACATAACTGCCGAATGTAATGCTTACTGTGGTGATTCAACACCATCCTGACAAATGAACCAGTTGAAGGACAAACGGAAAGGATCTGTACAGAAATGTAATTGCCAAGCGGCCCGCTGTCCCTCAACTATCCTTTTCCAACAACCCTCTAACATGTGAACCTTGACAACGTCACAGTATGTTATTTGTTGCCTGGGTCACATTTAAGAGTTCCACGCTATCCTTCTCAAGTCTGTGAATAATGTATGTGCGACGAGTTTGAAGGAGGGAGGGAGGGGGAGGTTGCGGTGGTAGGGAGAAGTTTAGAGGCAATCCATATGGTAGAAGAGCAGGAGTGGCACTCTCCCTCTCTTTGTCATTGATTTTGTGTCACTTCGGATGGTTGCGTTGATACTGATTCCAAACAAAACAGACAACAACAAGCTCAAGTTATTCGCAATCGTTAGCCCTAGATTACGCCGACAAGGGGCTGTGAGTTTCTGAGTGTGTGTGTACGATAGGGATAAGGGTCTTTGCGACACTTCACCAGGGGGGGCAAAACACAGGCAGGTTATTGATATGTAAAAGACAAGTTGTTGCACATAATAGTTTAATCAAGCCCTGTCTATCGGTGCACGTGTGCACAGTGAGGGATGGCTGTGATGCATGACATTAGCTAATATGAGATATTTGTTTGTGACAACTTTATCCATTAGCAAAGTCTCCGGCCCTCGCTGCAGCAAAGCCGATTTAGAGTCGTGTGATGGTATCAGCGGGCATCAGCGAGCCCGCAGGATGCGTGGAGCGACAGCTGTGCTGATTTGGAGAGATACTCATGAGGTATAAGCACTCTGCTGCTCTGAAGTCTAAAGGGATTATTGGTCATGGCTCATCCGAGCTAGCTACATTTTCAAGAAGGCACGCAAATATCTTTCGATACATGCCGACCACATGGATTGCTTCTCTCTGCGAGTGAGGGAGGAGAATGACAAGGTTATGGTCAAAGTGCCTCATGCTTGCCTTTCTTGTGATTAGGGTCGCTTCGTTAGTATGCGCAGGGGTTTCGTGAGGATTTGATCTGCTGTCAAAAATAGATAAATATCTGGCAGTCAATATAGAATTGTCAGTAGTCATTTAGTCTTGTTCAACAACATATTTGTAGTTTTCCAAAGCTCCTGAAGCTTTACAGGCGCATATCTTTGAAGCCGGGGACAGCAAGGACACAGCACACAAGATAAAGAGCCCTTTTGTTATGTTGTCTTAAAGAAGTGCCTCTGATCTGCAGGTGCGTGTTGGATGGAGATGGAGGATGTTGAGCGTCTGACATGAAGAGAGCTGGCACTTACCATTCTCTATATTTGAAACTGTACAATCCAATTTTCAGAAGTCGTCTAAATTATATTAGAAACATCTAATCTCCATTAAGACACAGTGTGTGTGATTTTACGAAGGACTAACCTTGATGCTAACATTCATCCTTCCTTGTAGCTCCATTTACTTAAACTACCAAAGTTTTTAGTGCTCTGCACTGAATGTGAAATAAAAAATTTTAAAAATACATTTTATTTGTGCATGCCTGGGAAGGCTGAAATTAAATTTACTTGGGAAGAGGCTAAACAACAAAGGGCCTACAGATCACAATACAAGCTTATAAAATCCAAAGAACCCTTTGTGACTGTAAGGGAAATGGGTCAGCTGAATAAATGGCACATTTTAAGTTCCTTACTTCAGTCGTAAATGTATTCAGCAGAAGAATGTAAATAGCACCATGAAGCAAGCTGTAACAAGGCCCTTGTTTGTCTATTTAACAGCCTTGTTTGTTCTTTTCGGTATTTTAATCTATATCAATTATTTACAACTAAATAATGAGCCCATGTTTTGGGGACAGACCTGCAGACACACGCAAAGTCCTTGATGAAAGAACTTAAAAGTCTGAGTCAAAGAAACTTGCATTTTTAATCTAACATTTGGCAAAAGGTTTTAAAAGAACAGTACACCCATCATATCCCTGATGTCAACATGACTATCATTTGTCCAATAATAATAAAAGCTTACAGCGACTAAGGACTGTCAGGTTATAAAAAAGACAGAAAGCACAATAAAAGTATTGTGGAACAAAATTATTGTAAAAAAAATCCTTAAAATTATCAATAAGTTGGATAATATGGATTTAAATCAGCATGATAGTAAGTTTAACTGTCAAACATCATAAGTTTACATCCAGTGAATGCAAACAGGAATAAATCTGTTAGCACCACCTCCAGAAGGAGTATAAAGTCAAACATTTGAAATCATCGCCTGGAGAAAAGGTGGCGTTATTTTTGAGGGGGTGTGACTTTCTTGAGAGGTGTATGAAGGGAGAGATGCTCTGGGAGACTGGTGTCACACTGAATCAAATTTACTGCAGCATTTCTTTGCTGACACAGTAAATGAATTTGCTGAAATAAAAATGAATTGCTATTCCCAAAGCAAGGGTCCCACTTTCAATGACCCCTCTTGAATGTTATGTGTGGGGGACATTAAATAAATGGTTGGCATCCTTCTGCTTTCTCTCCAAATGCTTAATGCTTTTCCCCCAGCTCTCTCTCTCTCTCATACATGTGTTTCTCATTTGCTTACGTTGCTGGCAGATGGAATTGGTAGATTCCAATCAATGTTCTTTTCTTTGACTAATTACTCTGACAAAGCTGGTGAGGATCCAGATGAATAGATGCCTGCTGAGCATGCCTGGCACCACACACACCACACTCCACCAACACACAAATATATCTTCATAAGCAGAGATAAATAGCTGGAAATCTGCAGTATAATGATTCCCTTTTAAACACCTACCAAGAGATGATCTGGTATGATTGAAGATCTGGATTTAGGCCATTGTTATAAATGTACACCAAAGACATACTTGGAATTGGTCAGGAAATGTTACAGTATGTTGTGATAATAATGTGGTTTAATGTTGGATTGGACTACTACGTTTGACATTCATCACAAGCTTGTTTTCCCAAATTCCAGGTCTGGATATACCTTCACAATTATGACATGTATGGGTGAGCTAATGAGCAGTAAAAGCTGTCTGGCATCACTACAACGCAATCTAGGCTAAACCCGTCTCAACGTCCCTCAGGTTCTTCTCGGCATCAGTTTCTTTCCAAGTTTATTGAGTCATACTTGTAACCGAGCCCACTCCGCTGCCGAAATCCAATTCATGACAGTTTGTGTGAGCGATTTACACCCAACTACGGTTGGTTCCAATGGCATTTTGCAGATCGTAATGGCCCTGCTACAGTAATAGAACCTTATTAATGAATGTATTAGCTGCAATGCATCCCTGGAGCCTACAACATGGGGGGGAAGAGAAAGCAGAGAGCACTGCAAGATGGGGAGGGTTGCTGAATCATCCTACCCGGTTTGCAAAGTGGGGTCGCAAAGCATGAGGAAGATCCACACGCAGGGGATGCATGCGGCGAGCTTGCAGAGAGCGCTAGCCATATCACTCTGAGCCTAGAAAGCCTGCGGAGAGAAAAGAGAAATGAGGGTGAGAACAAGCAAATTAGCAAAGTGTTAGACGCCATTTCGTGATAAATTGGAGACACATTTCTGATCAGATGACCTGCCAAACATTTTGACATACCTAAGGATGCACAAAACTCTTTTTAGAGGTTCGAGTTAACTAATGGGACTAATGATTAACGGCAGTTCAACATTTTTGTATAAGTTTTGTATACATTTTTGTCAACACTACATGCAACATGGCTAACAATTTTGGTTGTAAGAATGTTTCTCTAACATTTCCATTAATTAAAAAAAAACGTTAAAAATGTTACTTTGTTCTAAAGGAATCTTTAGGAATGCTAAAAACATTCAGTTTTTTAGATGTTGTATTAACATTAATGCTTGGTTACAGAAACATTATTCAAACTTTTTTATTCTGTAATATTTTTATAACGTTCCACTAAAACTGGGGCAGTTGTGGCACACTGGTTAGTGAGTTGGGCTAGTAATCAGAAGGTTGCTGGTTCAATTCCAGCACTGGGGGGGATTGCAACTGAAGTGCCCTTGAGCAAGGCACCTAACCCCCAATTGCTCCCCGGGTGCAGTAACGGGCTGCCCAGTGATCTGGGTGAGTGCGTGTTCACGACTTGCAGTGTGTGTTCACTCCTCACCAGTGATGGGTTAAATGCAGAGGTCACATTTCAGGTATGGGTTACCATATTCTGATGAATAGGTCAGTTTAAGAAAAACTTTAAAACACAAAAATGTTTGATATAAATGATATTTAACATTTAAAATATATTCTACTAAAATTACTGCAAGAACTTTTTGATAACTTTAAAAAAATTTTTAGAGAATGTTATCCAGCGTTATAGGAACATTCCTTGTTAGCTGGGAAAACACTACAGCAGACAATAGCATCACAATAGCATCTTAAATTTAGTTTTAGAAATGCATGGGCATGCCAAATGAGTGGACAGTGATCAAATGAAACACACACAGGAGAGAAGAGCTCTCTTATGCGAGTCTTTCCTCTTAAGTAGCGCTGGGAAGTCGGTGTTAATCGAAACAACTACCAAACAATTCACTATAAGTAAACAAACTTTCCAGTGCTAAATGAGAGGCAGTACATTTTCGCTTAATACACTTTTTTGTCTGTCCCTCTTTGTGAGTTCAAAGCATTCAGTATGCTCACACGCATGACAGCAGCTCAAGACAGCCGAGATATTGGCAATGAATTTATGTCACAGACGTCATGAAATCCTGAAATATCTTCAAACCACTGACAGTTTGTTTTGCTGCCGTTTGTTCTTCATGTGGCAATGTTTATGCAACAAACACAATTTAACGAGTACGAGTACACGAGCGCAGTATCGGATGCATCCCTAGACGTGCCCGTGTTTGAGAATGCAACCTGTTTGTGACAAGTGTTTGCTGGAACCCACTGTGCGGAGCAGTTCTGCAGAGAATTTGATAAAGCTGTCTGGAGATTTTTGCTCTGATAGCCTGCCAAACGGCAGCCTGAAGTCAAATTTTATTCTGTTAACTTTTTGCAAAACTTTTATAGGATCTGTATCTCCATCTACAGATGCTGGGGGCAAACATGTCTCTGATAGGAGGCTTGAAAGAGTTGAAATACACTGGAAGATTAATATGAATATTTATATGCAGGCTGCATTAGAGGTTCACTAAGTGCATAGAGAAATTACAAGTGAACGTCAATCTAATTGCAAAGAACCAAAAACAGCAAAGAAATCCTTCTGCGAAGCAGCACTTGAACACTACAAACACAAAGTAATTTCTTTTAACAAAGATAATATGCAGTAAGCAATTGCATTTAGCGGAAGCTGTATTTTTGTGCTATTATTTGTGAATCCATTATTGGATATATACTCTGTTCCTAGCGCCAACACCTGTGTGTAAGCTGAATATATTAAAAGACTAATCAACTTCACACATACACACACACACTCATACACATTGATTCGAGGAATAAAGAAAGAGCTGAGTTGAAGTCTCAACACCTTTGACTGATCCACAATCAACAATAAGCAAGAAATGAGATATTGCCCACACCGGCATCCCACACAGAGTCACTTCTGTGGCTTATCTTAAATTAAAAGGTGAAAATACATTAGGTACCAAGATGATTGTGGGCTTGCAGTAGTGTTTTTCGTGATTTTATAGTCAGTGTCAGACATACACTACAGAGCAAATAAACAGTAAAATCATAAGGGTAGTAAATAATTCTTTCATCTACACTATTGATCTGCCTCTTTCCTTAAGGCTGTGGCACCTTAAGGCTTAAGGCTTACACACCATGTGCCATCTATGAGACCCAGCACCCATTTCAGGTAACTGCGAAAACAGTTGGTGAATCACAAGAGAGGAAATGGTGGTAAGTACAGTTTTCACAAGTACAACACAGCTTAAATGTTCTCAACTTGTCTGCACATCATTTAATTAAAAACGAAAAACAGGATTGAGATGAACAATTTGTGGATTTTTGAAGTGGCAAGTTGAGATACACTGTACTTATCAAATGTTGTCTTTACATAAAAAGTGCTTAAAATTAGAAGATTTAAGTTCTCTCTTAATGTTTTCTGTTAAGTTACCGTTCACAGGTGATTAGTGTTTGTTTTGGTAAATATGGACCCTGTTCATCTTAATTCTCTCCATAATAATGAAAAGACATGTCAAAAATGCAGTTTTGTATGAATAAATGTGGAGAATCAAGTTTATTTCGTGATTGATTAAGGCAGTCATGATTTTTTTTACAATATCATTAACTGTATGAACAAAGTAAGTGAAATTATTTTAAGTTCAACCTACATGAGCACCAAGTTAAATGAACTTGGGGGGGGGGCTTATTAATCATACAAATTGAAGAGTTTACTCAATTAATTAAGCACAATCACCTTAACCTAGTTAACCTAAGTAATGCTTTTAACCTCACTGGCTAAATCTGATTAGTTCTCGCATGGTTTGTGACTAGGGTCGTGATGAAACACGAAGCCAGCATGCCGCCATGTTCAGTGTAGTCTTTCATATGGATATGTTTACATTCAGACATGTCTTTTTAATCATCAAATATGCTTAAAATAGTGACCTTTTTTCACAAATGTATCGCTTCACATTCATTAACCCTCTGGAGGCTGCAATGGATTTAAAATAATGAGAACCATTCACTACCATTTTAAAGCTGGGAAGAGTCTGGGTATCATTTGACATAACTCTGATTGTGCTCTGCGATAAAGGCAACAGTTCCATATTGCACTTTTAACTGGCTGTATTTATAACATAGCCAAGGCCTGTGTCACATAATACAAAGTTCATGTTCCTACTCTGCTGTTCAAAATAATCTGGTGCCTGCAGGCAGGACCACAGAGTGGTAGCCAGAGGTGTCTTTCAAACATGCAGGTTAGAATTAGCAGCCGCTCAGAAACAACAATGGCTTACTTGACCAATCAGAATTGGCTCTGACATTACCTTAGGCAACAACAGTGAGCTACAAAGTTTTAACTTTCTAATTAATTATCTAGTAATATGCAGCATTGTTTTACAAGCCTCTATAGTCCAACCAAGTGCCTGGTAAAACAGCAAAACCCCCATAGAGAATCACTGAATTAAACACAGCAGGTTATGAATCTAAAAGGGAAAAGAAAATTAATTTCAACCTGGATAGGTTATATTTCAATATATACCACCTACATAGCACAAAAAATGTATTTAAATTTTAAAAGCTATGTAAAAATGTATTTCTTGTTTTTTAATCAAAATGATAGAAAGCATTCAGAAATGCCTGCCAATTATTTTACAATTCAGTAAATGACAACAAAATTTTTAGTAAAAGCAACCTCAGCAGTGGGCGCATATTTGCAAGGTTAAACCATCTTACTCCATTGTAAATAATGATGATGGAGGCTGTTAGCTTATTTGACTACATGCAATCTACTTTATGAATGTGGACCTACCTTCTGACTTCTATAGCCTATACTTGAATGCCTGCAGTGCTTTATGACAACACTGCCAAAGTTAGAACTAGCAAGAAGTTTATATGCCAAAGAGTGACCAAGGCAACTACACAAGCTGATGGGGGAGAGTTCCGTGTAGCTGCTGAAAACTGTCAAAGCATCAGCGAAAGGTCAAAGACCTGGGCCAACTCTACATACACGGCAAGCTGTGTCAGTAATTCTGCACTGTATGCCTGCCTGTCTATCACTGTCCTTTAAACGCTCAACACACGTACACACACCAACACACACTGGAGGTAGTTTGATGAGTGCCTGGCTAATTGAAGCCCATTAAATACACATGGCCTCAGGAGCATTACTAGCACGGTAGATATTAAATAATTTAAATGCAGTTCATCTAAATGGCAAGTTCTAAAGGTAGCTGCTCTTAAAATATAATCAACAATGCCATGTTTGTGCTAAAGCCCTTGTTAGCTTGTCTCTAAGAGAACTGTGACTGTATAAACAACAATGTGATTTAAAACCTCAAAATTCATTTAATTAATGGATGTCAAAGAGTGGTGGCGTAGAATCTGAAATATTCTTTTTTTATATATTAGTACACAGTTCCAACTGTTTTAGAAAACAGTGGCTTAACTTTATGCCAAGATCTCCTACCACTTTATACAAACAGAATCCAACAGTCACATCACTCCAGCTAAGAATCAAATAGCTTTTTACGTTATTATTAATGAGCTAACATTACAACTAATTTTGTATCATTAGTAGAGACGTTATGTGTGTAATAAAAGCTGTAGGATGCCTGCCTTTGTCAAGAGCCAGAAATAACATTTCTATGCTCTATAATGGCAGACTTTTTGCAGATTGCAATTGTTAATGTCATGTCTTCCTCCACATTCATAGTTAACGAAGTTCAGCTCATACAGAGGTCGTCACATCAAAATCCTTCACTCTTAACAGCCCTAAATGTCAGCGATGAGAGAAGAAGAGTCACAGGCACGAAATACTTACAGATTTAATAAATGTGCAAAAATTACAAGGGTGTACTAAATAACACAATGGAAAATGACAGCCTAATGGCTGTGTGTTGCTGTAACTATTTGCTGGACCAGCAGCTGTTGATGGACAAATTCTGTATTTATTTTGACCCTGAGAATCCTTTATACATATATTATATTTATTTGTATAATAAATATACATTTATACATGAATATGTATAAATATAATATATATAACTATCAATGCAAGGGGAAGGACATTGTACAGTTTTTAAAAATTGCTTTCTAGTTATACATCCTTTGTGGGATCATGTGGTTACCATGGAGATGGTAACATTTGAAACCAGCATTAAGGATGCAGTCAGTAAGCCAATGGCATTCCACCAATAAAGGTCACCGTAGTGCTGCTACATGCATGCAAACACCTTACACATTAGGAGTACATTAAAGCTGCAATCCGTAACTTTCGCCTCTCTTCCGCCATCTCTGTTTGAAACATAAAATAGCTGGTTGCTTTACATACTTTTTATTATGTATGGTAAAGTCAAATTAAGCCAAATGGCAGTTCCTAGGAAATTGGATAGCAGAATTGGGATAAGGTAAGGGAATCATTTTAAACACTGATCTGTCATGTACTTGCTCAGTAACTGATTTGTGTTCATTTTTAACCTAAAAATGTTACAGATTGCAGCTCTAAACAAAAATATGTGACTCTAAAATCACCACGTCTAACGTACAATTTCAACACAAGCAACATGGGCCATTTTACACTCCTCAAGTGTTACACATAGAATCACGGAAGGGCAATTTTGTGAGGT
Organism: Botia almorhae; assembly: GCA_036877575.1. Classification (NCBI taxonomy): domain Eukaryota; kingdom Metazoa; phylum Chordata; class Actinopteri; order Cypriniformes; family Botiidae; genus Botia; species Botia almorhae. The sequence continues at coordinate 94,564 of JAZGTJ010000539.1, forward strand.
TGCTACAAAGCATGAACGTGGAATGTGTACACATTGAACACTGTTTTACTGCACAATTTACTGCCCATCCCCTTAAAGAGAAGGAGTGCAAATGCAGCAGAAAGCACCTGTTACTGTAATTTGAGCTGGCATTGGTGCTACGTCACCATTTTGGCACTGACACCTCTGTTGAGTGGCGTGAGGAATGTCCTCTCCAATGCCCCCTGCTCCCATTCACACCGACAGGTCCCAGAATCAAGAGGCGCATACAGTGTCATCTCTTGCATTTCTACCAGAGGGGTCCCACACAGAAAAGCAAAGATAACCGGATAACAATAAGACAGAAGCCACACACGTGCTTCGGCCAAACAGGTGCAGGCAGCTGACAACAAATAATGAGTCTGTAGGTGACCTTGGTTTCTATAATAACTGACGCTGACTGCACGCTGGAAGCAGGAAAGCCGTTTCTAGCATGGACTGCCTCTGTTCTTTATGCTTTACAAATCACTTCAAAGCAATAGCCGCCCCTCTATTGGTATAAAAACAGAGGTGGCCAGGAGGAGTGTGGAGGATGAAGAATAAGGTATCGCACCAATGAGGATTGAGCTTTGTTGGCATAGTGACTGACAGATCAGTCACAATCACAGGACTTCATACGTAAAAACATCATTCGAATGGTCAGGTGGTGGTGGTGAAATATAGTGTAAGTTTGAAGGTATATACGTTTGAAGATGTTTGTGGTTGTTTTTTTTTTCATTGCTGTCTATCTGTACTAGCAAACAGTTTGTATTATTAGCTTGTTTATATAGGATCAATTAATCAATATTTTTGAAAAGCTTGAGAGAACTAAGCAGAGCAGCAGACTGCATTCAGTGCTGAAAAAATAAAATTCAGATACAGTCTAGTCAATATACTGAATACTCCATAGGATTGATTTCCTGAACCTATGCTCAGTGTTCAAGGGGAATAACAACATGTGCATGCTTCGTCCAAATGTTATATTACAGAGAGGTTTTATACCTGCAAACCCATGGAGCGATTTACAGACAAGAGAACCACAACAAAATATCTTTAAATAAACTACAACAGTCAGAATCTGACAGACATCAAGCCCCCTTTGTTACATTTTGTATTTGGATACTACACCAAACAAAAATATGCAATGCATGTTTTTTTTTTTTACACATGGTACTTCTAGCTTTCGACTGTTAGATAAGATAAAAAAAGAGAGTGGTATGCAGCTGATTTTGTTATCCGGGTGGTTGCCAGGGCATCTCTATTGTGTTCTGTATGGTTGCTAGGGCACAACTAGATGGTTTCTAAGTTGTTTACTTGTTATTTACTCCCTAATCCTAACCTAAACCTGAAGAGCTCAAATTCAAGTCTTCACAAAAATATTTGAAATTATTAGTTTAGTATCTTATTTTAATGGTTGTCCTAATTAATTTTAAGTAATCTTGAGGCACCCTTGGAAGAAACACTCTTATGTTATTATTCTATTTTTCCATGTTTTTCTAATTTTCATATATAGCTTGGGTCTCGATCTCAATGTAAGAGTATTTCTCACCAATTTTATTGTCTTACAGGTGTAAATTGTCTGTTTTATGACAAGTAGTTAAGTAATAGCACGTCTTCTCAACAGTCTGAATGGTTTGAGGCAGCATTTATTTAGCGTGTTATGCCTGGTTTAATCCTTAGGGTTAGGGGTTTGTATAAATCAAAGGATAAGTAATATTAATATTAATGCTTGCTTTAGCAAGTACCACTAATTATGCAGAACTGTGTGCCAATTAGAATCATGAGAGACCTGCAGAACGCCGCTACAACTGGTCACACATAGATGATAACTGCACTAAATGAAATGCAAACATTCATCATACAATGAGGACCAGCTGCAAGTGCAATGGCAGCATGCCTGGTGGGTGAAATCTGTCCTAATGCATTACTGCTCAGCTCTGAAGACAGAATGCTACGCTCCACCACTGCCACCTGTGCTTGCCGCTTAGCGCTCTTATCTGGTGATATGCCCTATTACATTTGTCAACCCGTGCATGCTACTCACATAGCTGAGTGTTATTGTATAGGCTGTGGTCCACTGAAAGAATATAGCTAATTCCAGTTGCACACAAAAGCTCTCTGAAGGTAGTAATTATGAGATTTATCAATAGACAGTCACTAGTGCCTGCATATCTAGTAGTGGTTGTCTAGGTAGCGAATCCTCTTCGGGAGGGGGGTAATTACTCTCTGTCAATAAAGGATGCTGGTTTGAATGGAGATAACTGGATACAGATAACCAATTATGGCAGCCTCAGCAGAATAATTAAAGGAACAGTTATTGTAAAAATGAAAAATTCTGTCATCGTGTACTCTCCCTCGGGCCATTACAGTCTGTATGATTTACTTGGTGATTCATACAACGTCATACAGTATACAAGTATACAGCTATACCCAATGAACAACCACGTGATTCTATGTGTAACACTTGGGGAGTGTAAACAACCACTAAAATTAATCTGTGTAATTGTGGCAATATAGTATTTTTTGTCATTTTTGTATCTTGTCAGTTCCTGGTTTCTATATGCTTACATAAGAAAAACAGTATTTAACTACTCCTTTTTTGTTCCACAGAAGAATAAAAAATCATATAGGCTTTTTGAACAATATTTCCCATAGTAAATAAAATATCCATTTAAATGACACCTCCTCACCCTCCCTCTTTAAAATGATACAAGCGTATGAATTCAACATGTTTTCCACTTTGTCGATGATTTTATTCAATATATTAAGAGTTCTCTTGGACTACAAGTTGAAAGGCAATGAAAAGGAAACAATGAACTTGCACTGAAAACCAACACAGCTCAAGTTCCCTTTGCAATCATCTGTGCTTTGAATGGAACAAAACTTTATTGTGTTTTGTGCTGAAAGTAACTTAAATCCCCAGACTGAAAAACATAAAAAGTGCCTAGTGGAGCTAAACACAAACAAGGCGTCTTCTCTGCTGTTCTCCCCTTGTTGCTGAAGAGAAGGGGAAGGAATCTCATTATGTGTTGAGTCTTCTGTACATTAGTTCAGAATGGATCACACATCATCAGTCCATTTCTGTACACAAGTACTGCTTCCGGCTGATGCTAATGCTGTTTACTCTAAGAGCACTCTTTGTCAGGGTCAGACAAAAAACACTGGAAAATCTCTGCATTCTGCTTCGGTTTAGGAATAACGATTGTCATTCAAGAAATCCATTAATGCGAGTGTGAGGGAACAATATGGAACTCAGACTTTCTTGTTGATTGTCTGTGCTTTGACACCACAGCGACTATCAGGTCCACTCATGCAGCAAACAAGAAACCATTCACACAGACATCCTTCACAGCATTCTTTGTGGACTGATAAATGAAGCAGTGTCTACTAACGTCTTACCTGAAAATAAGTCTAACCTGATGTGATGAAGCACAACACCCATCTAATACTGGCAATCTCTTCTGGTGTATCATTACGTACACCTTCAAACTTAAAAAAAAAACTTTGCTCGTACATTATGGGGTCTTGAGGGCTACTTTCTAATAGCATGGATTGCCTGGCAAGGAGTCATTACATAGTTCAGGATTGAAATTTCACATGCACATTAGCTCATTAAAACTGATTATGGCACACTATTAAGGTATTGCAGCATTTAAAATCATCAGGGATGAATTCAGACACTGTCTGGTGTTATGGTCAATACATGCGAAACAGTTGATTAATGACCCCCAAAAATAAGATAAAACAGAACAGAATAAAATAGAACAGAATAAAAAGAGCAATATTCATTGTTTTACTGTCTCAAATATTGATGACCAAGGTTTTAATTATCAGTCCAGGGCCAGAGCACACCAATTACTTCTATTCATGGTCAGTTGTCCAGGTTGTTCTGATTAAACAAAACTCAACAGAGAACAACAGAAAATGTACAAACAGAACAATAAATGTATTTTGTATTTATCATATTTATTAACAAGTAGACCACAAAAAACTGTAACAAATTATTTTGCAGTATTACAAAATGACTTTAACAATCACCTTAAAATTTAATTTAAGAATAAAATCCTCTTCCAGATTAAAACACAGGTATCTGAACAGTAAAACGTACATCACCATCAACAAGCTGATCGCAGTTTCTGTGACTGAGGAGATTTTGTGACAAAACGTTAACATCCTACGTTCTTACAAACCCATTCGTGCAAGCACTGACACACAACAATCTTTGTTCTATGGTGCACAATAATAAACAATGGCAAGAAGGGAAAATGCTATTTGATTATAAACAGGAAACAACAGCATTGCTAAAGTTCTCTAGAGGACAGCATGTTAATTTTGAAACAGAACCAAACTTGTACAGTGTCAAGATGCATTTCCACTCGCCTGAACATGTCTGCATTAAGCAGCCTATCGACGCTGCAGCATTAGCACTGTTTCATGTGCTTCGCATGTGAGGGATGACAGGCGGACAGATTGAGGGCGAATGAGGTTTTAAGGCTTCGCGCCTCAAATGTCAAAAAGCACATTTATGATACACTCGCTCCAGTGAGGTTCTTTCCTAGGACTGCAAGCAAGCAATATCAGTGCTCAGGCAAGGCCTGCAGCACACAGTAATGCTTCAAGTAAGATGGATAATGCAAAGCCCCTCCATTCATGTGACAACTAGGAATGCAATGATGACTTGATGGTAATGTTGCACAAACATTCAAGGAGGTAATAAGGTAAAAAAGAGACATGAGCTGTCCAGAATTTGGGGGAGGTGTAACCAGATGTTTACCTACCCATCTGTCTTATGATGAAGGAAGAGTAGACATGTCCTACATCATAATACATCTCTCAGAAAATAGTATGGGTGAGATAAATACATTCAGAGCATCTGATATCCTGCAGAAAAATGGTATTCCATGTTTCTTGTGCAAACTGTTGACCCTCCTTTTTTGGCACTACTAACTGGGTAAATATACTGATTCACTAGCGGTAAACATGCTAGTCACACCTGCCATCATCGTAGCCTTTCTATATGCATGAAACACTTCCAAAGAAAAACTTTTTGTCTTAAACATAGGCTATAGCAGCAATGCATCTTTTTGTAAATTTAAGACTATTAATTAAGGAAAACACTGCTGAAGTCAAGTATTTTGCTCTTGACCATAAATGTATGCAACACTGCTGAACTGTTTTGAAAGGTTCATATTGATTTGTGACTAGGCTGACTAGTTTATTTGTAAGATGTTCTCCATGTTTTTTTAGCAGTGCTTTAGAGGG
>JAZGTJ010000540.1:0-70105 GCA_036877575.1 Botia almorhae
TGCACCATGCCATCTTAGCTCCATGTGCACGGTCAAGAAATTGTGTGCTCTCGCACCAGCGCCCCCCTCCTGTTAGGGGTAGCATCTCCTTTTAAACATTTTTTCCCTCTCACCTATAGAGGGGACACACTCAGAGAAATAAACGAAATTAACAATAAAGCAACAAAAATATTCAAATAAATATGTAGAAAAATTATGAAAGATAAATATGGCTCCTACAGGAACATACAGGCATTATTAAAGTTGAAGCTGATCAAATGTTATATATATGTCTGCAGCAGGCTGCTTGACCTCAGACACCTGGATCGTGAAGACTCCATTGTCTCCAACATGTTGAATTTAAACCAACAAATCACACACAGTCAGGGGTTTGTTTCTGGAGATTCATATCAGACTCATTTTTCAGAGCAGACTGCAGTCATCTTATTTTTGTGTAAAATACATGCTTTGTGCTGTGAGTGTTTACCTGAGTGCATACACTCAGTGCACTTAAAATTCCCCCTATTTTATACTCATAAACGTCACAGTCTTTGTTTATTTGAACTTGTTACATAGAATCCATTATCTAAAAAGTGAACACTCCTTCAGATACTCTTTCCAGAAATGAGTTACAAGAGGTAAATATAGTTCAAAAACAAGTCAAAATAGCTTGTTTTTGTAAAGGAGTTTTAATAGAAGCACGTTAACAATGTGTCCAAGGATGACACTTTCACATAAGCAGTAAAACTTTTATTAGTGCTATTGTTCTCAATACTACAACAGAACAATTTATAAGAATTGCTTTCCGTTATTAACAGAAAGCAGCTATCAGTAATATAATTACTTTTGCTTTTAATAACCAATATACCCACATAAATGTGCACACATACAGAACCTGTCAGAGTTGGACAGTAAGATCCAGGAGAAGGCCATGAAGGTGGACATGGATATCTGCAGACGCATTGACATCACGGCTCGTCTGTGTGATGTCGCCCAGCAAAGAAACTGTGAAGATCCTATCAAGATCTTTAAGGTAGTCACATTTTTGATTGTTCACATCATCAGAGCAAGTCAAGCTTTACGTTTTGCCATAATATGAAGTAATTCATGTTTCCCAGCATCCTCTTTGTCTCACCCTCATACTGCTGTAATCTCACACCTCTGTAATTTACATGTTTCCCAGCATCCTCTCTTGTCTCACTCTCTCATACAGCTGCAGTGCTTTTCTGCTGATGCTGTCATTTCTTAGGCGCATAGACCTGCTGGTCTGTATTGCATTATAAGTAGACCAGAGAGCGATGCATATACATATACAGTTGTTTGTGTTTTTAATCCACTAATATGTTTGGTCCCCAAAAATGAAAATTCTGACATTGCGTAGTGTCATCCGATGAATAGTTACTAGGCAACCTAGTGGCAACAGTGGTCCATACTGCAATATTTCAAGAGTCATTTAATCTCTCTCTGTCCCTGTCTCTCTCTCTCTCTCTCTCTCTCTCTCTCTCAGGTTCCTAGCCCTCAAAATGCCATCACCTCTCGTGCCCGTAAACAAGCCTCCCAACCTGCCAATGGCAGTGAGACAGATGAGCCAGTCAGCACTTCTGAGAGTGATGGAGGTGGGGTGAGAGAGGATGATGTTTGCACTCCTTCAACCTTCCAGATCAATGAGGAGATGCAGAGAATGTTAACCCAACTGTGAGCGCTTTGATTTGCAGGGCAATATGTTAAACTGCTCCTTACTTTTTACAATCAATGTATTAACAATCACTTGTTGATTGTGTGTTTGTCAGGCGTGAATGTGAATTTGAGGATGATTGTGACTCTCTGGCTTGGGAAGAGACAGAGGAGACTCTTCTTCTTTGGGAAGATTTCCCAGGATGCACGTTAACAGCAGACACCAGTCAGGGTGAAGTAAGTGCACAGGGTTGTAGGTCATTGGAACAACTTGTGGTTCCATTAATCTAACTTAATGTACTGTGGTTTATATGTGGTTAAGATATGCGGTTGATATGCTGTGCAGCCTGGCGATTTCCTCATTTAGTAAATGTCTTGTTTGTTGTTGTTAATTGTTTGTTTGTATGTTTATAGCATAAATCATATCCAGTCATTAATCTCTTGTCATTTCCTTTTGGAGTGTAATTTTGGGTGTTTTTCTTCATTTCTGCTGCTCTTTCCTTCTCCTCCAAAATCATGCATGAGTGCTTATGGTTCAGATTATATTCTCTCTCTCTCTCTGTCATTCTCTTTCTGTCAGGAAGAGTGTTTGGAAAAGGTGATAAAGGACACTGAGTGTCTGTTTAAGTCTAGGGAACAAGAATATCAGGAGACTATAGACCAGATAGAGGTAAGGACATTGTACAGATTTATGGATCTTTGAGTTCTTTCATTTACTCATGACTTACTACTGAAGCATTAATCGCAATACTAAACTGAGTCATTACATTTAATAACTTTGTTAGTATGTAATGCAAAATAACTTTTTAAAAACACATTTTTAAAAAAAAAATTATTTTAAAATTTGAATGTAGAATATATGTTCCATATTTATATAGATATGGAACATATCACACTAAAGCCCAGTGTGATGCTGTGTGTTTCTGTGTAGTTGGAGTTGGCCACAGCAAAATCGGACATGAATCGTCATCTGCATGAATACATGGAGATGTGCAGCATGAAGAGAGGACTGGACGTCCAGATGGAGACTTGCAGAAGACTCATCACCCAGAGTGGAAACAAGTATGCATGCACACACACTCTATTACAGCTTGTACGGTCTGTATGTCCCCTAAACACGTTTACTACCTATTCCTATTCTTTGCAGTAAATCTTCTGCTGTGCCTGGAGGAGGAGCAGATGTAAACGGAGAACAGGAAAGGGACAAAACTGAGGAAGGAGGGAGATAATGATGATAAAATGGATCTGCAGAAGGTGTTAGTGAGATGTAAAGTGCCCTCACCTGTTCATGGCACCCATTATCAAAAGTAAACCAACATCAACCATTTCTCATATTTCTGCAGTGAATCCAGTCACTGCCTCTAGTGGTGGTACATGGAATTGCACTGTGTGTGCTCAGACTCAGAAGAGAATGTTCTTCGTGTGACATTTTCCCCTGTGGTTGAGCAGAACAGCTATGCTGTTTTCACACCTACATGCTTATGCCGTGTCATTTTAAAGACTGTTGACTGTGTCCTCACCATATTGTCTGTTTTTTATCTGATCTTCTGTCCGCTAACGGGTATCATTCATGTTTTCCGACTCGTTCTGCAAATGTCTGAGTCACCGTATTGTCAGCAGTGAACGTAGTTACTTTTGATTTCATATGGTTGATTAAACGAAAACATTTTTACAAAGTTTCCATTTCCTACAGACTTAGAGCAGCAGTTAAGGGGACATTTGCTAACTTCTGGGGACTGCACGTACTGTTACATGTTTCTATGCGCTGTGGGTCGGTAGGTGTGCTATACTTCCTGCCCGGCCTGTGGTAAATACTGGGCTGTTAATGCAAATGAGGAGTGGAGGTAACTGTCTCCCTGCAACTCAAACCCCAAATTCACATGAAATATATCAAACTAGACATGCTGGCAATATCGTGCCACCAATATGATGCCAGACTTTTCCTTTAGAATCATGATTTCTGTGTGACTTCCTCTCATGCAAGTGGAAAACATGAGTGAATGGTGAGATCAGATGAGTGAGGTCTGATAATGTTATGGCGCGATGTGTATGATAGAACGTTAACCATGTCAACCACTTTATTCCCCCCACAACCATTTATTCTTCATCTTCTGAGGTTAATAGTATTGAGCATTGGTGTTAGGTGTCGGCATCAGCAGGGACTATATAGCAACACAAGCTACATCGACATTTGGGTTGTAAAGTGATAATATTGCAAGTTAGCATATACGTTTTTCATGTACATATGATGCATTTGGCAGGTGAATTTGGTATTTTATCAGTTCATGCATATCCTGCGAATCGAACCCATGACCTTGCCGTTCCTAGCACCATGCACTACCAGAAAGAGGAACGCTGCATTTATTTAAAATAATTATATACTGCAATTCTCCACTTAGTTATTTCTCTTTCATCTATACTGGCCAATTAAACTAGCTTTTTCTGAGTTTGATTTTGGTTGAACCGGAATAATTGTGTTGACCTAAAGCTACAGAACAGTTTGCCTTCTCACAGACTTGCTCTAAATGGTGTGAGTTCATTGAATGTTTAGTCCTCCACCATTTTGAAAGATGATGGGGTTGATCTACTGTAGAAAGTGATCTTCCTGAAAGTCTGTTTTTGAGAAACTCACAAGATTTGCAGTAATCTGTCCCTAATTGGCTAATTCCAATCAAACGCCCACAGGTCTAATGGTTTTAAAAGAAATTATCTTACTGACAAAATGCTGGCTTTGATGGTCATTCATATATAGTCAGATAGGGAGTCTGTGAGAGCCACAACATGAAAAAATCTTTTGAATGAGTCTGACAGAGACATTTCCAGTGCCAAATGTGAAATAAAGTTTTCAGGAAAGATACTTCACACAGTGAAAATGAAAACCTCATGCTTTTGAAAACGTACATGCTGTACATCCAGCTTGTAAATCTCTGCTGTAAAAAAACAAAGTGTGAAAGCTTTAATATATGTATCTATTTACAGTACATATCACTTTCTAAGTTCTAAACCAGAATAGAACTTAGGAACAATATGTTATGAACCATCCTCAGGTTATTTTTCTTTTTATCGCATTCTATTATTTGCATACTGACTGATAACAGCGTTGTGTGTCTGCTTTAGGTTTTTCCCTCCGACCACAGTTAAATTAAGCAAATTGTGAAATATTTCTAAGTATATTTCGCTTAAAAAAATCTTCACAAGATTGAAGATTCAAGATGGGTACCCTAATGATTTTAGTGTGTAAAATTTTAAAAGAGAAACAGTAGTTAAGATAATGAATTAAAGAGACAGGTCCCAGGTCAGCTTTGACTGATTAGTTCTTTATTTTGAGTTTTTTATTCGTAATCTGGATATTGGTAATTAGAGCAAAATTTTGTTTTGTGACATTTCTGTGGATTTCTGATGAGTTTCTCCGTAAACAACTGAGCTATTATTCATTTACAGAAAATCTTTATTCATCGTTTTGTGTTTTTCCAGCACTGAGCAGAACTGTGTATGACTAATGTATGCATGTATATATGTATGGCGCACACTGCAGGTTTCAGCGACGGGTTTCTTAATCAGCAATTTACTTCTTGTTTGTTGCTATTACGAAAATGTTGTTACCAGGTAAATTACCAGTTAAATTAAATTTTGTTTGCAGTGTAACCACAAATCTTGTCTTTATAAAGGCCTGTCAGAAAATGATTTATTGGAACTGACTGCTTCATTTTCTTAAAGGGCTTTAGGAAACTTCAGTGGCTACAAACATTGAGTAAACTACAATACAATATCTTTACCAGAATGTTAACTGATAAAAAAGTGCTTAGAAAGAATGCTTATATAACAGTATGAATGCTCTGATAGTGTAATTTAGAAAGAGAGAATAGTGTACTCAAACTAAAAAAAATAATGTGCTCAAACGCTGGCTATGCAAGTCCTGTACCCTGACAAGATAATTACTCCATTTGAACTCACTTTGGATTTGTCAGGTGCTGGAAGATTCTGGAAGAATGCCTTAATGATGTCAGAGTCATAGCATCTCCGTGTCATTTTGTAACATTTCCCAAGAATGAATCTCCTCTCCTTTGTGCTGTGGAATTATGATGGAGTTTAATACCTCCAAGGGTTCTCTTCAAGTGTACACATGTGCCTCTGTGGTTTTGGGTCTTATATTATATGATGACATCATATGAGCAATTTTATATTAACTTCTATAAGTAACTTCAAGGTGCAATTAGAGGTTTGTTGCACACAATCCAAATTGTATTTTGGTGTCACTGGCACAGTAAACCAAAGTGCAGCTGTAGAAATTTTAAAACCAAAATGTTTTTGTAATATATAAATCTAGAATGAATGATTGAAGATGGTAGCATGTGTGACCTTTCTGTTGATATGGTTACTTCCTCAGCAACCTCTGGTTTAGAGGGCTTCTGTTTGCGTGCATTTATTTTGGGCAACTTGCAACTTCAGCATTTTAAATAATGTGTCTGAAATGACAACGCAGTTGAAATGCAATATAAATGAAAACACACACTCAGTTTAGCATACACATACATCTTAAAAAGGTTTTTGTTTGGATTTATGGTTCCATAATTAATATCTATAGAACCTTTCTGTTGAACATGTTCTTGTAATGGAGAAAAGGTTCTACACAATAATTAGGTTAGAAATAAATAGTTCTTTAAAAAACCTCTGATTGAAAGGTTCTTTGGAAAACCAAAAATGGTTCTTCTAAGGCATTACTACGAAGAACCCTTTACAGCACCTTTATTTTTAATTGTGAGATTTTTAAGACCTGAGCCCAGATCTATGTTTGAATGTCTATATCTAGACAGGTGAAAGATGGACCCAGAACTAAGCAATGGTACATGTGTGGCTTAATATAGAGTTCTTTGAAAGAGTAACAGGACTATATGTATAAATGTGTATGTAACCCAAAGCAGAACAGAAACTGCTCGCTTCAATGCAAGTGTACAGAAACAGCCGAGCTTTAAAAGATTACAAAATAAAGGTTACTGCTAAAAAACATATGAGTGGAGTTTTTGTGTCATTTTGTTTGATTCATGTTTCCTTTTTTAATGTAGAGCTCATATTTTCCTCCAGTAACTGTTTTTTATCTGACTGTTACGCATTTAAGGCAATACTGGAAAAAAAAATGAAATGTCATAAAAGAAGACATTGTACGTCACAGCCATTGTAGACATTTATTGACATTTATTGACATGCTGACATTTATGTGCAGATATGTGCTAGTTAAAACAAATCCCCTTGTCTTTTAACTGCTCAATAGGGCTGGCATTCAGTCAGCGTGTTACTGAGAATGTTACACTGCAATTAAAAGATATTTTGTACACAGTACATTATAGATTATTTTATTTGTAGCTCCTTGCATGTAAGTGTGTGCATGTTTGTACATATATTATGTGGCATTCTAAAACTAATACAATTTTAATTACACTCACATTCTGAAACTTTCTTTAGAAAATGAATCAGATCAGTAATGAAACACATAAAACTATGATTAGTGAAGCCATGGCATGTCTCTTGCTTTCTGTCTCTCTTTTGCTCACTCTCTTTTTCTCTGTCTGTCAGTCTCTCTCTCTAACCAAAACAGTAAGCAGGTGAAGGGCAGTGTGTGAAAGAGGGAGGAGAATGACAGGAAGAGACAGCAGGTGAGGAAGCAATGAGATGACATGAGCAGAACACAACACAAACCACCAGATGAGACAGAAATCGAGATTAAAAGCATTTGAAGACATTTTGGATTATTCTTATAGTGAGGTACTGATTATTTTACATGTTTCACATTGTTATGTTTGCTTGTTGTTGTTTATGTATTTAACCTGGTGTGTTTTTTGTAACTTGATGCATTATTTAGAGCAAGAATCTCTGTTGTAAGTTGCTGACTGAAATTAAGAAAAAAAAATCTTGCTAATTATCTGTTATTTCATTGGATCCACCAGCCTGTCCTCCTTTTATAACTGTTAATGCAATGTGGATCTAAAATCTGATACATCACACTTCTGTTCAGTACTCTGTTCAGTACTCACACCCAGAGCAAGCACAGGGCTGACTATGTGGCATATTATGTGTGTTGTTTAAAGCTGTTTGTCTGATACAATTTTACTGCTTACAGATGCTTGTGACGTGGTTACTTATCACTATGGTGATGCTTACAGATCATTTGATGTATTGCCTCCCTACGGTAAGTTGATTTAGTATCTACAAGTACACTGTGTTGTGAAATTCCCTTTGATTTGTAGTAGATGCATAACCTGCATGATCAGATCTCTGTGTTTAGGCTATTTAACCTTAATATAAATTATGATCCAGAATGTTTCCTCATGAGACGTGATTATTGGTTGATTTAGCTGAGATGTATCTTAAAAAATGCTTTTGGACCTTCAGAAATACTGCTTCATTTCATTGGTTGCATCCATTACTTTTAAACATGCATTTATTTTTCTGCATTGTTGTGTTCCCAAACTAACTTAAACACTAACTTAAACACTTGTCCTGGCTTTTAGCAGCACAGTAAAGCAAGATATCCCCGGGCCCCTGGAGGTTGTTCATTTTTGTGCCCACCAGGTGAGAGAGTGCAATTATTGGTGCAATCGTTCTCAGAGTGTGTCATAAAGCCTCACTTTCTGTGAATTTTCCCAACTTGAGTGTGTTTCTGGCAAACGCTTCAAAGTATAGATGGCTATTTATGACTTTTTTACATCATTCTCTCTTCATCCTTTTTTCTTACTCTTGCTCTAACTCGTGATGGGAAGTTGCACATCTTGACATAGAAACATAAACCACTTCCTTCATTAGAATGCCGCTACCAGCTTGTAACGTCCTGTTTTTTATGCTTTTTTTCTCATCTCTCCCCAAGAGACCTCAGTCAGCAAGTATTATTCACATACTGTGTGTGTGTATGTGTCTGTGTTTGCGTTTTATTTGTACTCAAAAGTCAGCAAAACTGAGCAAGGCATCCTCATTTGTTAAAAGGCTAAAAAAATAAAGTAATTGTAATTGTAAAAAAGCAGAATGTTTTCTGTTTAGAGTTAAGGTTAGAGAGTGGGTGAGGGTTAGGTTATATAATTTATAACTAGATGTGTAAAGAATAATATAGGTCTTTGGAATTTAGATAGATATACAAGTAAACGTGTGTGTGTATGCACATGTACGCGCGTACATGCTCGTGCGTACATGTGCATGCAAGCACCCACATCCGCCTTTATGCTCTCACATAGAAATTGAGTATCTACCCTTTGAAACAAAGTCTGAGCACAGTCAAATACAAATTTTAAAAAAAAGTTCAAACAAAAATGGAAATTTTGTCATCATTAACTCATCCAAACCCATGTGACTTATTCAGAACACAAAAGGAGATGTTTAAATGTCCAAACTACTGTTTTCCATACAGCAAGTGGGTGGGGACCAGGGACAGCAGTGGTCCCCTCACACTACCCTTCAAAAGTTTGTAAGTGCCCTAGAAAAGTGGGGTTTTGGACAATATTGGCATGAATTCTTTTTAATTTGTGATAATTTTTCACTGATAAGGGACAACACAAACTACAAAAACATATTTTATTACATAAACAGTTTATACATAGAAAAAATGTAAATTTTCGATTAATCAAAATATCCACCATTAGCAGCTATTACAACTCTGCATAATCTGGGCGTCTGAGCTGTCAGTTTATTCAAACATTGACTTGATATATTACTCCAAGCCTCCTGAAGGATTGCCCAAAGATGATTCACACTGGTTGGACACTTCATACGGACATCACGGTCCAGTTCCTCCCATAGTAGCTCAATTGGGTTCATGGCGGGTGATTGGGGAGGCCATTCCATGACAGACAGAATAAATTATTATTGCTGGTCTTCAATGATAATGTCAAGTTACTTAAAATGTATTTGCACCAAAAAATGATAAGGATTTATGCTGATATCATCCAAAACCACACTTTGCCAGGGGTGTACCAAACTTTTTAAGGGCAGTGTACATGGAAAAGAGCAGCTTGTAAATTCTCCTTAAGACCTATTTTTGTGTTTTATGCAAAAAAAGAAAGTTTTACAGTTTTGAACAACATGAACCTGTGTATTTTAACATGAAATGTGTTATTTATTTTTGTCTACAATGTGTATTTGTGTTGCAAGGTAAATTACATTTTAACATCATATTTTCTTTTTACTTGTCATTTGTCTAATCTTTTTCCATCTGATTTGTTTCCTGCATTTCCACTTCCTCTTTTTCCTCTTTGCCTTCCTGTCTATCCATGAACTCTCAGGATATTACCTGTCAAACTGCAGGTGCTCTCCGTGTCCCTCTGGTTTTTTCAGCAGGCAGGAGAACAGCGACTACAGCTGTCATCGCTGTTTCCAGAGCTGCATACCTGGTGTGAATGTTAATTACACCCATCAAACTACATAGACAAAATGAACTGAGAATAGAAACAGGAAGTATTGCAAATAAGTGTCTCGTGTTAAAATGACATTTGTGTGTGGCTTTGTGTGTGTTAGCCTTTAATTTGGAGGTGGAGAAGAAGTGCACGAACACATCAGATGTGAAGTGCCGTTGTCAGGATGGTTTCATCTGTACGGAACAAGATCTGTACACACACCACTGTCTCAGGTGTGATCCAATCACAACATCCAGCCCAGCGTCCAGTATCCCCACTGACCACTCATTCACTCATTCACAGTACTCTGAGAGCTGGCTGGGTAAGGGCTACTGTTTGTCTTCCACTTCTATTGATGTGTGTACACAGCAGTATTGTGAACAGTATTTTGGATCCCATCCCAAGTAAAGAAAAGGCTTGTGTGCTTGATTCAGGCTGGGTGCAAACTGATCACTAGGGGGCCCTCAACACATACAGTCTAAGCTGATCATCAGGCCCTCTGGGCCCTCTCATACATTCCAAGCTGATCACGTTGGCCCCCTGCTACTGTATAGGTTACTGTACTGTACTGTATATGTTAAGGTTGCAGTGGGATTGTGTTTTACAATGTTATGTCACAGTGTTGTAGAATAAGGTTTAACATCTAGACACATCTCTGCCTCTTTCCTTGTATCTTTCTCTCATTTTCTTTCTCTGTTATTGTCTCTGTCCTGCATCCATTACTGCTAATTCACTTTATGTCTTTCTCAGGTGACGAGGATGGTTTGTTTTGGATTTTATTTGGATATATATTAACAATGTTATCCATCATCATTGTTATGGTTTTCCTTCGCCTCTGCAAAAAGAAAGAAAAAGAATGTTTTAAGCAATGTAAGTTCACCTTCAAACTTAAGATATTTGAAAAGCTGGATTGATCGCTGATCACTTTTTGGCTTACCTCTTACTGTTTCTTCCCTTCATTAGTTGTCAGGAAATGCTCATTGGGTAATCTGGAGGTATGGAATGATTAAGTGCAAGTTTTTGCATGTATATTCTATGTCCAGAATCATCTCATTTACTGGCTAAACTTTTTCTCAAAACTTTTAAAAAAAAGGAAAGTGAGACCATCCCTCCTCCAAACAGCCAACCAATTCAGCAGCCCCATGACCAGGATATGCAGTCACATGACGGTACACCCACCAATCGTAACACAGACTGCTCTTTCCATCAGCCAATCAGCTCAGAGCAGGCTGTGCCTCCACCTGGTAATTTAGGTACTATTATGGGTTAATGTTGATGATGTCTTATGATTTTCACTTTTTATTAAAAATTTTAGTAATAAGGTACCACTGCCTCTGCAAATCCTTATTCTTAATAGATACCTGTATGTAATATATAAATCAACAATTGTAGATTTCAGATAGTACTTAACAATATTTACCTCTCTTCTTCTAACAGGCCCTCTCCACATCTATAGTCCCCAGACAGTTTTTGTTAGTTTGCTTAATCAGTTTGGATTGGATGGAGGAAAGAAAAAAACAAATGAACTACAAGAACCTACAAATAACAGCAATGTGCATAACTCTCAGTCTCCTCCCATCCATCTGTCTGAAGAGGAAAGAAATGGAGAGAATGATTTTATTTTCTTTCCATCCCAAGAACAAGGCAAGGAATGCCATATATCTAAAGAAGAGGTGCCATGAAGGATTATGGGAAATATTCGTCCCTCTTCATTACTGTTTGACTGCGGTGTGGATTGTTTTAACTGATGCTGCATGAGAACCCAGTATTAAAACTCTAACTCTGGCAGGGGTTTTGTCTATAGAGCAGGAGGCTCTGCTGAGGGAAGACCTGGGTGTCTGACAAGCAGAACGGATTATGAAAGTTGATAGTTCATGCTGAATTTTAAATATCACGCACACCGTCATGTTTAATCATGATTCAAACCCTAAAATCTGTTAGCTTGGCCATGATGACTGCATTAAAAGTCAATATTGAAAGATTTTCAGTCACTGCAGGTTTTTCTTATCATGATGGTTTGATGACACCCATGACCAAAGTTGTTTCTTAGCACCTCTAGCCAAATAGCTTGAAGACAAAGATTGGCCCCATGACACAGAGAGGATTTCCATATATTTTGACATATTTATTTAAAGTTTTTGCCATTAAGGTTATTGTACTGTAATTTAGTGTGCTTCTGTCTGCCTCTCTGTATGTCTGTCTGTCTAATGGGAATTACTTACAGTATGAATTGAATTTTTTTGTGTTCTCACTTTCTCAGTGTTCAGTCAGGTTGACAGGTTGTCAATGTTCTTCCTCTTTGGTGTTTATGTGGCAGACACTAGATTGTGCCGCCAAAAAATCCTGACATTTTGATAGTTTTTAAATGTCAACAGTTTTGTTATTCAAACAAACGCAAACTGTAAAACAGTGTGGAAACACAAAGCTGATGTGTTCATATGTTTATTTTCATGGAAATACATAATATTGATTGTAAGTGCAATAGCATCAATAAAAGTATATTTTTTCATGTGTTGTTGCTGAGATATTTTATTGCAGGAGAAAATCAAATTCTTCTGCAAATGAGTAGATGACAAGTAATTTTTAGGAAACTAACATATCCTGTGATGTAACATGCTGTCTTCCAATGAGCATTTTGCTAGTTCTCTAAATATTATGCATGAAGGTTCTCTTATAATAATTGAAAAAACATTAATATCACTTTTGAAAATTCGTGTCACACCACAAGACAAGTCTAAACTGAGCTACTAAAGGTAAAAGGTGGTCAAAGAAATGCCAAAACACTTTTCCTTGAACATCCGTTAATAGGTGAACTCACAATTTCAATGTTGGTAAAAACTGTTAATTGACACAATATGAGTCAACTAGCCATTTATAAATACAAAAAAGCACAGACGAAGAACATTAACATCATTTTTTTCAAATAATTAGTTCTGTGGCATACAGTCAGTGTCTTTGTGTGCAGTAGGAAGTGTGTCTCTCGCTGTCTCAGCATTTCTCAGAATAGTCTCTACAGAGAGACAGTCATTCTTACAGAAGCAGATAGGCATCCTGACTACAGGCTCTTCTCTTGAGTGAATGACAGGAGCAGGCTTGTGTTAGAATAAATACTCAATCCACATACGCATCTGTGGTCTTTCTCTGTCCTTTTCAGACCTCCTCCAGTTTTTCAGCCTTTCCACACACCTCCTGCACAGGCATTGGTACTTCCTCCTCCTCCTCTGTGCACTGACTGGATCTGGAGTCACTCTTTTGGGGGGACCAGAAACCTGGTGACACAATAAGAGGGACAATATTAAATGGTCATTGAACTATGCAATATATCATTGTGTCTCTAGGCTATACGTCTTACTATACTGGATGAAATTTTCAAAAGATTTCAAAGAAGGAAACATGTTAATTTATTGCCTCAATTAACTGAATATGTAGTTTTTTTTATTGTAGTGATCCGCTCCAGAAAGTGACATCATTTTGGCGGGAAATAGACGTCAGTAACTTTATAAACAAATTTTGTGCTGTTTGCTCTATTGGCTTGTCTTGCGTTAAAATAATCCATCTTATTTGATAGTTAAACTGTAGAAATGGTTAGCATGATGAAAAACATGATTGCCTTTATGAAAATAATCTATGCATTTTTAATAGAGATGGTTATCATACAAGAGAATCAGTTCTTCTAATTGTTTATTTGTGAAGTTGTTTAAAGGTGGGTGACACTAACCGGTTGATTCTGACATGATCCGTTTACATGGTCGTGCATGTCTGCTGATGAGAAGGAAACAGGTGAACAGAACGCACACACACACACACGCAAAACACAGACTCACCGAGTTCCACACATTGTCTGGAAGAAGTTGACAGAAAGGGAGCAAATGGATGGAGAGAGGAAGAAAGAGAGGTAAACTGGTCAATGGAGGACACACTGCGTGTGTGTCTGCTTTCTGAAATACCACAGTAATTTAACAGCGACTATTGTAACAGATTGACAGCAGAGGGGACACACACTCACCTGCGGTTGGTGTTGGTTTAGTAGGACCTGGTGTGGGGGTCTGGACCTTCATGCATGTCTGACATTTGCTGTCGCTGCATCTGTAGCTGTCCACACACGTGCACACAGCGTCTTGTGTCAGAGTACAGTTTTTCTCATACGTCATATCTGCAAAATTGTACCCATTAAAAGGTGTTATGTAGAGACTTACGTGTTCATAATAGTTTACCAAAGTACAGTCATTTGGCACAGTGGCAAGTTTCAGAATAAAATAAGCACATACACAGGTTTTGTTGCTGACTCACAATTAAATTCATTTAAATTTTCATGCCATCTCATTTCTCCTCAACCTGATTATGTGACCCAGGTCATTGGCCTAATCACCACTACAAATTTTGTATGTCTCCTTTATTTAACACCTGATATAAATCATCAACTGAGAACTGAGTGTGTGACATGGATGACATGCAAAATGTACTGTGGCTCCACAGGACCAGAACTGAGAACAAATAACCTAGAGTAGCATCAATGCTAAAGGTTGATATTTTCAGGTTTTTCACTTGTTTAGAATGTTATGCTGGTCTAAACTAGTCCTTTCAGCAGGCCTTACTAAAACTGCTTAACTGAATTTTGGATGATTGATGATGTTTAGATCTTTTCTCTGCTGAACTTTTTACAGTCGTTTAATTTTGGCTTTTACTTTAGATATTTAAATGAAAACTATTTAAATATCTCAGTAGGATGTTATTTCCTGTCTAATCAACACATTGCATCACTCAGGTGCCTTTTTCCATGTGTACTTTCAGCACTTGTTTTCTTACTGCATGTTTATGATCAGAGTATCAGACCCCCACCTACCTCAATACTTATAACCCACCAAGAGCTGATAAAGGGAAAACCCCCATCTTGATTTACGGTCATGCCTGGCAGTTCTTGTTTATGACTTTTATACTATTGAACTGATTCATGTGAAGATTCATATCCTAGTCACTTTCTTGACATTACAAACAGAGAACTGGAGAAATGGACATACGTTCTTTAGTGCACATTGTGCATGGAATGCACTTCTTGTAGATGATGTTGTATTCGTCTGTGTAGTAACCATTGGGGCATGTCGAACATGTAGTATCGGATAATCCTGGTTTGCATCTCTGTGTCATATACTGTCCTGTGTAGACACACACACACACACACACACACATACAGGTATGTAATAGGAACTCAAATATGAGTGCAGCAATATGACATTGAGGATGTTGGTTTAGAGGGTGAAATGATGACGTATTTAACGTGTACTTGTTTATGAGTCTGGCAGGTCGAGTTCAGAGAAGTTGCCTTCATACGAGAAACTTGATGTGTCATTTTAAGACAGGTCAAATGTCATCTAACCATCCAATTACCAAACTCTGAAATATTTTTACATAATGCTACCATCTGAAGAGCACATCCTTCCTCTTTCAAATAAAAATAGCCTGAACCTCAGCAAGCACAAAAAACTGTAGTCAGAGCTCATCAATCAATCATTTGTCTAATAAAATTACGTTCTTCCTATAGTAAACATTCTTAGTTTTAGTTATTTAAGGCTGTTATGAGCTTTCACTGTGTGTAGACATTATATATACTCCTTTATCATGGCATCATTTAATCATCTATGTACTGTGCTGAGCTCATTTGTTACGAGAACAGAATCTCCTCGAAATACATCTTAACTCATCACAACTCATCTAAACTCTGTTTGACGCTATACAATTTAAAGCTGCAGTCTGTGACATTTGCATCATCTCTGTTTGAATGATTACATTTTAGATTACTTTACAATATTGAAGTCAAATGAAGCCACATTGACATTTTCCGGGAAACTGGACCCAATGGCTCAAATCATTATTATAAACAAACCATTGAAACGTCATGTGTGAAAGCCCCTTCAACTCACGTGAAGCTCAGCTGTGATTAAACCCTCAAGTGATACATCTTAAGTACTTAACATTTTGAAAAGTCTCTGTTATTGCTCAATAACTGTTTTTATATGAAAAAATATTTAAAGCTTTGTCGCTTTAAATATCAAATCTTAACTGACAACAGCCTAGTACATCTTTACTTAACTCATATCTTCAATTCCATCTCCACCACGTTTATTTCTGCTTAAAATTTGTATGTGAAGAGGCAGTTGATTTTATCTACCTGGTTTACATTTCTTGCAGCATTGACTGTTTTCTTCATATTCTGTTCTTTCATCACAGTTCAGTGATTGGACGAGAGGAAGAGTATGTGACGAGAGCAGGAGAACACTGAGCAGGGTAAGCATCTGATTGGAAGAGATAAGGTACATAAGAACACCTTTAATGACTTCAAATGTGGTAAAAGTGACTTCAAATGAGCAGAGAATATCTGATCATAGTCTAGTCAAATCAATATATTATTTGGTTGTACATAACATATAATGATGCCCAAATCAAATGAATTTAAATGTTGGTTTATATCACTTGTATCACTTATATCACACAATAGATTATATATTAATAATAATGTATTATTATTTATTTAATATGTGTATGTTTACTGTTTATAAAGTAAGAGAATACAATATAAAGGAAAATAAAATTGCAAAATAAATTACATTTAGGTATAATAAACAGCACATACACATTATGAATAAACTGGTAGGTTTTAATCAATGGTTATGTAATCTAATCCTCTATAACCTGGATTATGATGAACACAAGACATATCCAGCTGTTACTTGATACTTATACGTTCGGGTTTATTGTGACTATAAATTTCTCTTTAACTTTTAATTAACATCTTCATAAACACTTACAACTTTATAAAAACATCCGCAAACTCGTTAGACCACAGCTAAGCTCACAACACGATACATTTTAACCATCTTAAAGAATTTTAACCATGCCTTGTTAAACCACACAGCACTGAGTACACACACAAGTCTTACCATGATCGTGTGTAAGATGAGAGATGCTGAGAAAGAGACGAGATGTGAGTGAGTCGGGCCCCTCTGAATCTGAAGGTGAGGGGACAAGACTTGAACATTTAATCTTTATCAGAAATGTCAGAGATGAGTCATTCAACCGTCATCTTGATGACTGTTTTGGGACCCCTGAATTTACAAGGCAGTTGCTCTCTCTGCCTCTCTTGCACCTCTTCTACTCTTTTCTTCTAACTTTCTATCAAACTTATTTTGTGTTCTGTTAACTTTTAAAAGTTCCAAAACAAACTCTCTCTTTTCTTTGTCTCTCTTTGAAACAAACACATGGGCACACAACATCTGTTCAAGGTCTCTCAGTCTGAGTAAAGGCATGACTAAAAAACAACAAGCACTTTGAACAGCTACTCATTCTGAAATAAGAGGTAAGCAATGAGGTCAATGGTATAACGTTCCATCACATCAAATTCATCATCCTGGATTCAGTTTAAATAATAATAAAAAAAACAGTCTGGCTGTTGCTAAGAGTCAGAGGCATTTGGACCCATTTGCAACTTTATTAGGGGATAGTTTAGCAGTAAAGGGTCAATCATGGAAACAACAGAAACAGCAGAGACAAGGCAAAGGCAAGAATGTTGAACAGGCTTGGGACGAGGCAGGCAGCAAACACATCCAAGTTGATCCAATGATAAAAATACAAGGTCAAAAAACGGGTAAACAAGAATGCAAGGAGAGACACTCAGTTATGACAGCCGGGGCAAATCAAGACTTCGCAATGAACTGCTGTATGCGTGGGGTGTTTATATGTGTGTGTTTAATGAGGTGTAGGTGTGTATGGGTGTGGTCGGTCCCAGGTATGAGGGATGATGGAAAATGGAGTCCGAAAGGAAACTGGTTAGTATTCAGGTGAGGGTTCCCTCTGGTGGTGCGGAGGAGGCAGTGCGGGAGCCTCCTCTGTAACACTGGCCATCAAAAAAGAGATGTAGCTGTAGAGCCCTGATGTGTTTATCTGACTGACTGTGCTACATTCAGTATATTTATATTATGTTTAAAACAACCACATATTTTATTTTTGAGTATACACTGTATATTAATTTAGATTTTCTGTCTGTGACCCCAACTTAACATTATGACTTGGCACTTCAACACTTGACTTGCTTCTGTTCGGTGGAACTCATAAGTGAAGAGTCATGTCCCTTTGGTAGTTTATAGATTAGACATGCTACCACAGCACACGTGCATACGAACGAGTGCATTTCGCTTTTACAGTTATAGGAGTGCTTACCACAACATTGCTATAACTCATATACTACAGGAAGCTTGGTTTACTCAAACGGTGATGACATCATCTGCTGATGGGCCTCGAACCGTAACAGGGCTTGGGTCTTCAAGTAAAACAGTTCCTCCCATTATGAATGAGCATTGTGTGTGAGACCCTTATGCAAAGCTGACATTTAGACTTTTCTAAGAACAAAGGTGGAATTATCTCATAGTCCATTATTCAGAATACTGGTGCCCCTTAATGTCCCCTCCTGTTTAGTCTTTACACTTGTGATTATGTGGCCACTTTGAGCTCCAACCACATTGTAAAGCTTGCCCACAACACAGTAGGGATGGGTTTCATCATTTAACAAAAGTGAGATAACATGACACTCTGTGAGGTCTCTACAAAAGAGAGGATGATCAGGGGCTTAAAACAAAGTGAAGGGTTTTTGTACTGTATCGATCTAAATGGGTTTATTTTAAACCAATAACAAAAAAAGCAGACTATTTGAAAACATTGTCTTAGAAACCCTTTACAGTGTTGTGTGCTTGTATTTATTAATGATACAGATAGCACAAAAAGTCAAACAAAAAGTTTTTTTAGTAGGTAACATTTACTAATCAAAATGTAACAAATGTTTGTATGTAACAAAACGAATCTATGTTGCAGCTAAATGGTAATTGAACATTTTAAATTGAAAGAATAAGGCATGATGTTGGCATTATGCTAGATTTGCTGAATTTATGTGGAGGTAATTTTAAGGATCTGGTCAGAGAAAGGTCCTTAAGGTAGCAACTGAACACTTTCTATACATTCTGTACTTTTCTATATATTCTATACTTTCTGTAACATAGTTACGTAGTTCAGAGAAGTGAGATTTCAGTCAGCAAGATTAGCCATCAAATCCTTTGATGCAAAACTTTTTTTATTAATATTAATGTTTTTATGATGTTTAAAATCTGTGTTATTTCAGTTAGGATGTCTGTTGCTGCCATATAATAGTTCTGGTGTTATTAAAACCAAACCCACACAGAATCTGCATCTGCAAATTCCATAGAAAGCTCAGCAGAGTTTTGCAGAATCTGAACAACTTCATTAAGTTCACTTCTGCACATGTTTACCTCTTCATTGTTTATTAAAGATTTTGTATAGTTTTAATATGCTTTACTAAGTTACCAACACATTTTAGTTTTTTTTTACCATTTTTACATCCATTCCACAGTAATCCAATTCCAGTTTTTTTCATGCAGCCTTTAGAAGTTGTTAGTTGTTAAAAAATCTTATATTACAAATATATAGACCAACAAGAATTTGTATTTAGACTTTGTTATGCTGGTAATAATGGTCCATCTGACAGCACAACCATATGTGAAAACCAGCGCTTGGGACCATTTATGCCACAGATTAATTTGGAGCACTACTGCTGAAAGACAAATACATCATCCTCCTTTCTCCTTCCTTCTGTTGACCACTAAAGATTTTTCTGTAGGGAGACCACAGGAATCCAACCACTTGTAATACACTGTTGGTTGAAGTAATTGCATTATCACGTTTGCTTGCTCACTATTACAGATATTTACTATGATGAAATCTACTAGTGAAGGGAAGTCTCATAGGAATAAAGATTGTGAGTGGTTTCCATGTCAGTGGTTTCTTAAGTCTCAGAGGTCCTAACAGACAGCTCTGAAACTCTGAGCCATCACCTTATACCATAACATGCAAATTTTATCTCAATTAACATTATTTTAGAATTAACATATTCATTTAGCAGCATGATATGTTGTTTCTGTCTTGGACTATTCTTGAGACTGTTACAAAGAGTATTCTCAAAATCTCCATGGTTACATTGCAGGTCACAGGGGAAGTGGAACAGGATGTGGTTTCTGAGGTCAGGAAGTTTTTTCTTCGCTTCAGTATGCAGCTATAAGCCATAACCAAAAGTCTGTCAACCTTTATTTAACTTAGTAATATAAGTTAATAAAAATAATATTATTATTTGTAGGTGACAGATGATTGGTTGGGTCCAAAAGTTTTTCATGTTTCAAGTTTTTCACAAAGCTCAACAAAGTACACTATCCAACACCTGAAACAGGTGTACATAATGCCTTTATTCTCTTTTCTTTCTCTGGCCTGCAGAGTCTTTCACATTTTCTCCACCCAACAAGTAATGCCATGTTTATAAAGCACACGTAGCTTAAAGCTGACGCTTAGTACTTCAGTACTTTCGGTTTCTTCCTGCCTTTCGCGCTGAATTCCTCATCAGAAGTGGCACGCGAGGAGGAGCAGACTGTTGTGACGCATAACATTTCCAGTAAAAGACTGCCCTCGTCTTCGAAGAAATGGACGATAGAGCTAGTTCACCAACTTCAAGATTTTAAACATTTAGGATATTTTGACTTAGTTAGGAATGTCTGAACAGCAATTAAAGAGGATTTTGGATCGCCATGAGTAAAGGTAAGGTCACGAGCTTTCCACGTTTCTACAGTCGCGCGGAACTAGATCGATATCTCTGTGGCATGTTTAACTGTGGGCGTTGAGGTTATATCGTAGGCTTAAGAAAAGTGTAGATGTTATATGAAAATGTTAAAACACCAGTCTTCGGTGGTCTAGCTGTATGGGGTCGCTTGAGTATTAATAATAATTAAAGAAACAAAGGTTTGAAATGTTTTGTCGGAGTTCGGTGATCTGATTTTCTGCTAGTTGGGTATGTAGGAACTAATGCGCGACAGGTTACTGTAACATTTTTACCTTGCGTGATAGACAAATAAGATGCTCGAGTAAAATCAGAGTGAATGAAAACTCTTGCGACTTCTTGACTAGGTTATGCAATGTTCAAATACAGAGATGAATAATAATTCTGCTACTGTACAATTCTTTCCTTTCCTGGCATCCATCCAACTCAGTAGCTGGCCAGTGTCTGATGAACTGAGAAGGAGCGCACTCTACAGTGGCCATGGGGCGCGACAGCACAACAAACTGGAGGAAACCTCAGCTTGGCGTTTGTTTGTTAATGGTAACACAACATTTCAAAAGCATTCACTTAGCAAAGAAACATTGTTTTCGAAGGATATTATCTGAAATACTCTTTGGCATTTGGTTAAGGAGGCCAGATCCTCTGCAAGGGGTTATATATATTTTTTTAAATTAGCAAGTTGCTTTGGTTCTTTGTTGACATTTCATTTTTAGGATATAGCAAGAAACAGATGAATTCACTAAATCCATATGAAGAAAATGAATGGGAAAAGGCTTTAAAATGTGAGCAATCAATGATATGGTATTGGGTGTTAACAGCTAAAGCCTTTTTAACAAAAACTAAATGAAAAAATATATACCATCTAAAACATTTCTTTACCTGGCTTCAATTATGCTATATGGGTGCATTCTCAGAAAATGTGTAGATAAATAAGATAAATTAAAAAATAAAATAAATTAAAAAGATAAATAAGACAGAAAAATGTTTATTTTTCAAAAACATTTACCTTGTTCACTCAATTTGACTTTTGACAAATTAACTGCTGTGAAACAAAAACATTATTTAAAGAGATTATTCATAACACAGGAGAGAGAGAATGATAGAGGAGAGTGAGCGTGATAGAGGAGATCTGATAAAAAATATGTATAATATGTTTAATATTATGCCTACTTAATTTGTTTGGTTTTTAGGCAATTAACCAAATGTAGCCCATTTTAGCTGACTTCACCCTATACAGACTGTGAATGCACATTCTTTTCACATTGCATCATATCCTACTGCATGTTTAATTTAGCCAGTGACATCTAGTTATAATATTGGAAATGTACGATCAGATAAACAAGAAGAATCAAGGAGTTGTTATAAATCACAAGCGATTTTACTTTTGGTTCATTCATTACAGAATATGAAGTCAAGAACATTGTGGCAAATGTATTTGTAAAATTGAATTTATGCATACTATATACTAAAAATATGCATAAAAGTATGCATATATAACTCAAATGGTCACATGTTCCCCACAGGTTTTAATCAGCCAATCATTAGATGCTGCAGTTAGTGGAGGCGGGGCTTCAAGAGGTTGTTCTGAAAGTGAATACTGGAATACGCTGGGATTCTGCTGTGATAAATGTCATGAAGGTAAAACCAAATGAATTCATGATAACAGTATGTCTGCTAACATTAAATAATAGTACTGCTAATATACTACTACTACTATAGTAGTATGTGTTTTGGAAAAGCTTTAAAACTGTTCTTTCTTTAGGGTTTAGGCTTAAACAGGAATGCTCTGCATCTGGGCAAAGGTCACTCTGTGAGAAATGCGGGGACGGAACTTACATGGATAAAACAAACTATAACTTAAACTGTTTCAGATGCACAAGCTGCAGAAGATGTAATTGTTATTTTATAATGTTTTATTATATTACTTTCATGTTCTTGATACTAACCTGATTATTATCAATGATTGCTAACATAAACTTCACACATTAAGTCATTTGCTTTGTTTTCCCTTATTTTAATTTGTCACTCACAGCTAATATGGTGCAGATTTCAAACTGTACATTTAAAAGAGACAGTGTGTGTGGATGTGTGGCTGGATACTACATGAACAAATTAGATGATACCACGTCGGAATGCAAAGAGTGTAAAAAGTGTGGACCTGGGCAACTGACGACTGCAAATTGTAAGTTTGTCACACTTCACAAACACAGTCAAATAATGTATTAACAGTGCAGAATACCTTTGTTAATGTTTTCATTTTTGTCAGGTACTAAGGCAGGCTACAACCATTGTATGTGCAAAGATAAACATTACCAAGTGAAAGACAACACCTGTGAGCCATGTGTTACGTGAGTCACGACACTCTTTCATACTCAAGAGAACTTGTTGTGTGGTACTTTTTCTGGGGTTAAAGGACAAATGCAAATTCTGTCATTGTTTATATACCCATATGTTGTTCCTAACCAGTATGACATATATCTGCCATGGAACACAAAGATTTAGGAGAATTGTACATGTGTTTTTCTGAGCATTAATACAAAGTTTCAGATTTCAAAAAGGAAAAAAGGTGCATTAATGGTCTAATATATGTATATCGCGTATATTATATGTATATTATATTGTATATTGAACTCAAGCTGCTTGCGTTAAGAACTGATAAAGAATGAAGTAATCAAGACTTTCATGGAATAAATGTTATATATACATATAACATTTATATATGTTATATATAAATATAAGTTTGGAACAACATGAGAGAATGGCAAAAATATCCTTTAACAGTCACATGGTCTAAATACAGAAACTTTTTAAAAAGCACCCACTTTCCTTGCTTAACTATGACATAAAAGTCTATATAAATAATTCTCTACAAGATGCATTTAAATTATGACACGATAATGTTTGCAAATGTTATATCATATGAATGTAATAATTATCCTAATGTAAGTTCTCATGAATATGCTGAATATTCCTGTATCTATTATGTTACCTGTGATGATGTTATCAATTAAATCCACTGTACCTGAGACTGTTTTTTTTTACATTGAGTGAGTTGACTTGTGTGGGCCAACATGTTGAAGTCACGAGACCAGCCAGCAATGAGGTCACATGACCAGCCAAATACAAATACAATAAAATACAATTTTAACACTGTAATCCAGTTTTTATTGGACACTTTCAATCACAGAATAATTTGAAAACTGTGACTATTGATATGGCTGTTCTACAGTGATCAATATTTGAAAACTGCTGTTTGTGTGATGCAACATTCATACTGTTGGGTTGCAGAATAAATCCAAGACTGTCATGTCAGCCAGGGCAACAAAAGATTATAGACTGCTGTTGTAAGGGTAGTGTTAGCGGTATTTAATGTGAATTAAATGAGACACTCAATATGTTTATGAGTAAGTTGTAAAGTGTTCTTTATGCCCTACAGATGTCGTACGGGGTGTGAATACCTGTGTAACTCCAGTACAACATTAAACACAGTTCAGACAACTCCTCCTCCAGGTGAGTGCCTATCAACATCCACCAAAATGTGATACTTATGTTTGCGTCTGTTACGATTGACTGTGGTTGCAGTCCAGTAAATACAAGGAAAACAGAGGATGTGTAAACACCTTTTCTTGTGGTTACTTAAACCCATTTTATGATGTTGATAACATAAACGATACATATGGTTATTAATACTCTAAACACAACTCAATATTTGATTGAAAAATTTGTTTATTTAAAGTTAATTAAGTTTTTATAATTAAACATTTTAAAATGTGGGCAGGTGGGTCTTAGACACACATAAATGCATATATGTAATGACAAAAAAGAGGTTTGATTTGTGGTTAAGTGACTGCAGCGCAGGTGTATGAGGAAGAAAGAAAGAATATCAGTCAGTTAATGTTTGATGGCTTTTCTCATGCTGTGGATAGCAGTCAGGAAACTAGCATAAACTATAGCTTCACAATACCCTGTTAATACAGAGTCCCAGAAATGAAATTACTCAGAGAGCATGAGTCATCTTGGGAAGTCCCCTCTAGTGTTTGATTTGTCATAACAATATCTGCTTGAATTTGTCCTGCCATGACTAAGCTAAGTGTCTGCACTTTGTCCAAAAACAACCTGTACCTTCAGGCAACAGATCATTTAAAAGGAAACATGTTTATTTCTGGTGATTTAAACTTTTTTTTTATTACATTTATGTTTCAGAAACAGGTTCTCAGATACTGATACCAGTATTCGCATGCATCATGGCTGTAGCAGTGGGAGCATTTTTTGTGTATGAGGGCATCAGGATTTGGAGGAAAAAGAAACAAATCTGGTCGACCCAGTCATCATCAAATGATACCAAGGTCAAGCCAGAAAGCAAGGTAAACTAACCGATTGACCTATGGCAAAGTTTGACAGCACCATCATTGTTTGCATTATGAGTGATTCATACTTGACGATAAACTCATAATTGAGGTTTTTCTCATAAAGGATGATTCATTTTTCATGATAAACACACACTAATGTTCTAGAGAAGTGGTTGAGATTAAACTGTATATTACTATTTGGTTGATAGCCAGTTTAGAACAAATTAACCAAATTCACAATTGATTTTTACAAATAAATTCACAATTAAAGACCCCTCGGTAGTTAGAGAAAGACCAGGAACCTATTGTTACAATGTGTTATAATGTAAAAAACAGGGCGTAACATTTTAATAATAACATGTAATAATTATGTAATAATAATAATGTAATAACATGGGTATAGTATCTTATTATTTATATACTGTGTTATGATTAAAATAATACATTAATTAAAATTATTTTAAGAGCTTTCATCATTACAAAGTAAACACTTTGATTGATATTACTTAATTACCTTAATTCTAATTTTCAATATTTGATAGTTAATGTAACATTTATATAAACTTAACTTATTTAATATTAGCTGTGGTTAAGGTTAATTCTATTTTTATTAAAGCATTGTCAAATTTTGAGATTAAGCAATAGTGCATCCACCCCATTCTTTAAGATGATGTCATGTTTTTTAATTGTTTTCTGCATGTTATTTACTAGTTGTATTTTATGAATGTACCCCACAGGAAATTTCTGTCATGATTCCACCAGACACAGCTAATGAGACTGCCCCACTCGCAAGCACACCGTGTGAAACAGAACAGAAGTGCAAAGAACTTCCAGACTGCATCCCAAGAGAGATCAAAAGTATGTGTTTGTGTATATGTGTGTTCGTTTCTATACAAAACTCTCTGAAGGTTTGTTACTATGTCATTGTTGTATTTATTTCGCAAAACAAATATTAGTTGAATATCATTAATTTTAAATCCATAGTATTGGCCATTAATTTTTCAATTATTTTCAATAATACACTACCGATTGTGTAAAAAAATTGTATTTTACATGTTAACTTGAGTAATGATGGATAATACATCTGGAGTATATAATCTCACTCTTTCTTTCTCTACTTTCACTTTTGTAGTTCATGAGTTATTTTACTTTGCGTTGGACGAGATCCCGGTCGGGCGATTTAAAGAACTTGTACGCCGTCTTGGTGTCTCAGAGCAGGACATTGAAAGGGCGGAACGAGATCACCGGGCGTTCAAAGATGCCCAGTACCAGATGCTGAAGGTTTGGAGTGACGGAGGCAGTGGAGGAAGAAATAATATCCTGCCATCTCACCTTTTCCGGATGTTTATAGATACACTGAGAGACATGTATCTGTCCAGCTCTGCAGATAGCATTGAAAACAAGTTCCTTCCACAGGACAATTCACGCTGAACTCACTGCAGGTGAAGGGAGGTACTGTAAGGGCATTAATAGAGATACTAAACTTCCGCTATATACTATTGGATTCATTACAGAGTGGAAGTGTAACTGTACACGACAGCATATTTCCAGCTGTCTATGAAATTTCACACTAAATTTTTCTGTGAATATGCATAGTTCTGTGTTACACTGTGGTGTGTTTATATGAAAGCTTGAGTGCTATAATAGTTTATGTCTGAATGAGGGCGCTGGTGTGTAGTTGGGTTCGAATGAGTGGTGTACAATGTTTCTGAGTCCCTTCAAACCTTTTTTATTCATGTAATGGAGAAGCCCAAAACTCTCTTATAATAGCATCAGGTCACATTTCTCTCCAAAATGTATTCCATAGAGAAAATTACGCATTTTTTCAGGACTATTAAACTATTTTTAATTAAAAACAAAAAGCAACAAAAAAAGTCAACAAAGTTGTTTAAAAAAACAAAGACAACACATTGATTTTTCCAGTGAAATAATCACCCAAATGAAATGCGTACCTGCATTCTTATATTGCTGTATATTTTATTTTCATTTCACAGTCCTTTGAAACATGGACTATTGTACAGTTTGGTGCTTGAGGAAAAAATATTAAAACTAGCATTAATGTTCAAAGACAAATATGAACAATACAGCTGGTTTGACCACACAAGGTTAGTATTATCAAAAGTGGTAAATCTGCAGATTGTCACATTATTCATTCATTATTATATAAATGTGCAAAAAAGTGAATTTCACACTTCAGTGTTTAAATATGTTGCTATGGTCATTGTACGTTGTTATAGCCACCATTCAAAAATGTTCTGTTCTTTCAGTTTTTCAAAAAACCTTTCAATTTTTCACACGTATATTTGTCTTGTATCCCTCAGGCAGCTCTAGAGAAAATGAAAACCTGTCAAAGTGTATAAGAATCTTTAGTTACCCTAAGCAAGGTCCTTGTTTCTTTTGCATTGTCATATTTCTTTCATAATGGGAGAACTTGGCCTTAATTATTTCATTTCCTGTTCTTTCTATTTGTAAATGTGTATTTTCTGTGATTTCACTTGACACTTTTTTTGCTTCAAAACCTACTTAAACTTGCACAAATGAACATGTAGTTTTGTTTGTTTCTTTGTCTTCATAGCAAACTAAATTTTAAATGAATATACAGTTTACTGTGCCTTTTTCATATAAAAAACTTTTGTACATTTGTATTTGCAAATCAAATAAAGGATTTCAGGCCACATTGTAAGGGTTCTTCCTTTGTGTAGATGGTTCCCGCCTATATTTTTAAGTGTTATTTACTTGTGTCCATCATTTATTTACTTGGAAAAATCATCATCTACACTGATTGCTGGAAAAGACTCCCTGAAGACACTGGTAATTAAATGCTTGAAGAGATGTGATATAAAGTCTTCCTGGTTAACCAGCACTAAACCTGCAACCGTTTGGTTAGCATAGTGTCTATAATAACTATCCCTGTAATAACAATTAAGACTGTCATCATGTACCTGTGATCAAAGGACTAGTTGGCTGTCAATTATATCAGAGAGCCCTAATGCACCAATCAGGTTTCTACTCTGGAGATACAACTATGCCGGAGATCTGAGGGGCAGAGGCTGAAGAATCCTGTCTCGCTTGCTCAACCTGTTGCGAAAGGAAGGAAAAAGACAAGAAGGTTTCAGAAAATTAGAATCGAGAGAGAGAGAGACCCTTAAGATGTCTGTCTGAGTGACATGGATACAAGCAAATCCAGGTACCTGTTGGAAAGCTCTGGGAGTCTATGTGCTCTGAATGTATGTGTGTGTGTGTGTGCCTATAGAAGTTTTCTAAAATAATGACCTCTAACTTCTAAATATAAACAACAGAGATCCTTAATGTAACTTTAACTTTAGAATTGTGTGTTTTTTTAGTATAAATGTAAATGGAAATTAAATAACTGATATTTTACTTTTTTGGAAAATATGTCTGCTGTTTGTTTACCTTTTTTTACAAACATGCAGGTCATGCAGGTTATTTATTTATTTGAACATGTGAGTGCATGTTCTAAAACTCAATTCTAAATATTGAAAAATAAATTCTATTAGGGTTATAAACAATTTAAGTCTATGATATATCTGTATTTGTGTGTGTGAGTGTTTCCTCCATTGATGGCTAATCATTGTTATGTTGACAAGGTACGTCTGAGTGGAACTGGAGTCTTGCCAAAGAGTGGTGTCAAACAGTGTGGGTGGATTTTGTCAAATCCTTTTCAAAACATGTGTGTGCAGGTCTTATGAATCATACATTAGGTTACTTCCTGTATTTCTTGTCCATGTGTATTATATTTGGGTAAATGTGAATCAGATGTCTGGTTCATACATGAACGCATATTATAAATGTGTGTGTGTGTGTGTTTGGTTGTAAAAGCTGTAGAAATAAGTAAATAATGCAAAAGTTGCCTCTTAGGTATAGTGTACAGTAATCAATCTGTATATTAAAATAACAAACATCTAAGGTATGTCTCTATTTAGATGGCTAGCTAAACTTGTGTGTAAGATTCTTGATACCTCGTACTACTCTGAAAGTCTACATTGACTTGGTACTGACCTTGATAAATCTGGTATATGGTTGTGGGACAGGTATGAAGTGTGACACATATGACTCAATGCTGGCACTTGTCCCTCTCTAAATAATCTTGCTCTCTACAAGACAACAGGATGAAGAGAAAGAAATGGAAACTGACACGGCAGATGGAATTTTTGCAGTAACACCATTTAGCCACAGCACGGCACAAGAGAAACACAGATACCATACCATAGGCCATTAACAGGTAACTAAACAGCCAATATTTTCAGTCAGCTTATATTTTCATTCATGTATTCTGCTTACATTGTATATCAATGAGATTTTAACAATATCTGAGGAATCTAACCCATGACATGTGGGGATATGTGCCAGTGCGTGCCTTTTTTGTTAAAACAATTACTTTTCAGCAAAAGTGTGTTTTGCTGACAACACCTGGAGCTTGAACTCTGGGTGCTGAAAAGGCATGCAATATTACAATAATGACCTCACAGATGTTATGAACAATGTGTTTAATGTGTAATGAGCATAGCTATAAACCAATCAACACCCTCTGGGCTATGTACAGGGCAATGGCAGTGATTGGTCAATAGGAATTGTCCCAGGACCAACAAAAAATACTCATGCAGAAACATGTTCTGACTGTGTAAATCATGTTGTGCTTTATATGCATGGGATGGATGTCAGTACAGAATGGAGGTTACTTGGTTACAGAAGGCACTGGTTGATTGTTTCTATTCAGCTTGTCACATACATAAACAATCAGAAGAAAAGCCGAGGGATGGACTTCTCAACATCTAGCAGTGCCAGGCCCAGAGGTGCATTAATGCAGGTGATTTTCAACCAGGGAGCGTCTGACAAAAATGTTGCACAAGAGGTAATTCACCTTTTGCTTGAGTTCGCTTTGGGTGAATAGTGTACATGGGATGTTTTTGCTATTTTCTATGTAATATACTAATATGTTTTTTCTGTGTATATGTGCTTACTGGTGTCTTTCTCTCTCAGAATCGAACATGTGGTGCTCAGGGGCAGGTGGTTACACTAGAGCTGGTTCTGGACACTTTTACCATACCATCTGACCTGAGGTGGACATGTGGAGAGGGAGGTATTGAAAGAGCATTGGAACAGAGCTGGACAGACATAGTGAAGTTACATGTGGTACAGATATATTTAGAGAGAGAGCTAGAGAGGAAAGGGTGGAGTGATTGATATGTTTGCTAAGGTTGTATTAGTTGTATGCTTAGTTGTATTGTTGTAGCTTACTGGACACAGTGGTCAACATGGATAATTGCTTGCAACTTGTTTTTTATAATCATGTTTGGTAATCTTATAGCTGCAACTGAATATTTAAAGATAATACATTTATTGCAATTATCAGCAATTAATTGGATCAAGAAAAAATGCATTACATGAGAAACTGGCACCTCTTCATAATACAATGCACAACAGCACAACTTGTAAATATACAATGCGACTGTAGTGATCAGAATAGCTTGAATAAAGACAAGCAGCCATATATAAATTAGGGATCAGTGTGATATTGTAGCAGTGAATTTTGTTTTGCAGTTTAGATTATTGAGGTTTATTTTATTTTTAGATGGTTTTAAGAGAATTACAAAAATAAAATAAAACAATATGTAAGGTCAATATGTATTGGCTTTAAAACACAGAAGTGCATAAAACAGCAGTATGTTTACGCTGTGCTGGAGTATTATTAACATTAAAAATATATCTCTCCCTGAAGTCCATGTCAAAAACAGAGCGACACCAGCAGGAGGCGCTGTGGGAACTGATAATACCGAGCTCTCCTACATCAACAAACTCACTATTGCCAACGATGTATGTTATACATTACAGTAATTTTATTATGACTTTATTACACCTATGCATGAATTATAAATGCCAACTACACTACCAACAGATACCCATATACATGACAGATAAATGCAGATATCCTTTACATAACCAATTACATATATATATATAAATGACGCATGTAACAGGGTTGCTAAATTTTTGGCTAATGCACATCCTCATTTCTGTATAGCTCGTGCTGGCAGAACTATCACACTGTCATGGATACCGATTCCTTCAAGAACTATGTGTTCTTATGTTTTTTATCTCACTTGTTTACCAGAAGCTGCTTTTTTCTAGGTGCCCTTCTAGAGTTGCATACTCAGCATATTTAAATGGCAGCCAGTCAGCCAACTGTCAGTAACAAATAAGTGTGGTCGAATAATGGGCCGTTCACTGCCAGTAGTCTGACAGAGATCACTCATACTGTTTAATCAATATAATCTAGAACTTTCTGCTGAACCACTGAGGTCATAATGGAAACAGAGTAATGTACATTTTGTGCGGACAAGATGGAAAATCATTTTGCTCTGAGCGCAGACTGTGTGGGTGACAATTTTTCTGTCTCAATTAATGTTTTTCCACTTTCTTTCTTTCATTCTTTCTTTCTTCCCCCCCCACTCTCTATCTCTCTCGCTCTCTCTCTTTTTTGTTCTCTTACTTACAGGTCACCCCCACACTGTTTTATCTACTCTTCCTTCAATCCTCATGCACATAGACTCTTTTGGCAGGAAGTGATGTATCCAATGTTACAAGAGGGCCGTCGCACTGGACGACCTTTTGACCCCTTGAAACTAGAGGCAGGGTGTTTGCGGGTATGAAACAGATGCTATTCCTTTTTATTGAGTTTTGGTAAGGTGTACATTTTCAAAACTCTTAGTACAAAACGCCAAACCCATCACACTTGTAACACCACTAGTCATTCTTTCAAAACCTGCTTTCATTCTGGTTGTACATATTTTCTTTCCACATA
Source organism: Botia almorhae (assembly GCA_036877575.1). Taxonomy (NCBI): domain Eukaryota; kingdom Metazoa; phylum Chordata; class Actinopteri; order Cypriniformes; family Botiidae; genus Botia; species Botia almorhae. Next base: position 31,864 of record JAZGTJ010000540.1, read on the forward strand.
CTTTTTGATTCAAAACAAAAAGTCGTTGTGATATGTTTTTAGAACATTTGAATTAATCACCAAAGCACAACAGTATGTTCTGCTTTCAATTTAGTATGTTTACCAGGCTGTTAATTCAGTAGCAAACAATGCAAGATACATGTTTTAAATCCTCCTTAGTGCTGAGTAAATGTTACTGTAATATTGTATTCACAGCCAACAGAATAGAGATTACACTTATATTCAATAAACTGACATTTTTATAACAAGAACAACCTCTTTGGTGTGGCCTATCTTGCTTTACGTTGCCTTGTTTGCTTCACATTGCATTTCTTACACATAATTCTACTTATGGTATATCGTATCTACAGTAATTGTGATCACCAGGTGAAAATGAATAGTAATTAGAATAGAATTTATAATAATATGGTCTTTCTTGATTGACAGCTTATACAGCAATTATTCTAGTTTGTACCTTACCAGCACAAATTAATCAGACCAGCTAAACATCTATAGACATAACAAATGATTAATTGATTAAACATTTAGATCAGAGATCAAATATTTATAGTATAGTATAAACTAATAGTGATAGTTATGACATTATGAAAGGTGGTTACTGTGAAGTTTATATGGATGAAACATATTATGTGTAGTGAAAAGGATCCTTGTGATTTTGTGTTTTGTATTAGCACAGTTGAGAATACACTGAAATTGAATTTTTGATGATCTGTTGGAGATTAGTAAAAAGAGTTTTGAAAATTTCCCTTGCCTGTAAAAATTGCACTACATGCAATAAAACTGTATATTTTACAATAAATAAATTACTTCATAATATATTATACAATAAACAAAATAACCTTTCTTTGTTCCTTTTTACTTCTAATCTTTCTTTTGCTCTTTCATTCTTCATCTTTTACAGTTTAATAAGCGTTTTTAAGTACTGTTGCGATGAGTAGAGAAATGTGGAGTTTACGCGCAGACAGCTTGACACAAATCCACAGTTTTACACCTTTCTTTCGGTACTGTATATCAAATTATTGATGTAATTAAGCAACATTACAGTACACTTACTTTCATGTTAATTGTATGATATTTTGCAACAGTTTTTAGATATTTTGCAAGAAATTAATTTAGAGTTGCATTTCTGACCAAATTTGGCCAGTTAGTTATATATTTTTCATATAGTTTATATATAATATAAACAAAGCATCTCGCTTGGTGCATAGCAGGTTGTCCATATAGATTAGTGGTATTTTTATAAATATATGTATTGTTTGTATTATGTATGTTGTAATGTACTTCTGCAATATGCAATGAGGTGTTTCAACTGATGTCACTGATAGAAGATGCAGATTAAGAAGTTGCAGAAGTTTCTCATATACAATAATGTCTTAAGCATTTAATCTATGCACACTCAAGAATGCATAGTGAAACAAAAAACAAAAGAACTAAAAATATTACTGAATAATATGAACTATGTTTTTGACCATTGTGAGTGTAAAATATAAAAAAAAACAAGTTAAACAAACATTGAAGCTTCTTTTAATTAATGGTTTAATATCTTTAATAATGGTTAATATCTATTTTAAGACTGGAAAATTGTCAAGCAACAGCTGAATATAGCCAGTACTAATTATAGATATAGGTTTTTTTTTTCACAATTCAAATAAACTGTTTACCTCATCAAGTTCCCCAGTCATTGCTTTTTTGCACCAGTGGCCAGAATACAAAATAAGCAGGGTGGAAATGACTGTCAGATTGCGTGTCTTTATGGTGCTTTGACTGCATTGTTAGATCATTTCCTGAAGGGTACATTATAAACTATTTTAGAGGAAGAAAAGACCTAACACAGTTATTAATAATGCATAATAATAAACACTGTACAAGTTAAAATGTGTGACTTTAAACTGCTAATGCATATGAACATTTTATTACAATCTGATATTTTGCATGAAGATAGGTGCCCGTTTGATATACTGATATGTAGATTTATGAAGTCTGATCTGCCTTACAGTGGATTGAGAATCACCCACAGTGCGGGCGAATGAGATTGGGTGACATGCAAGCCAAACCTCACCAGAGAATGTGCAGAACAACACTGAAGACCTCCCTACCCAGACTGCACTTGACAGAATGGTAGGAAATGATGGGGATGAATAAGGCCCTTGGCATATGCAATTTAATGTCCAAGATAATTGCCGTCAAAGTATAGGGCACAAGAATAGGAAAAGCACAATTTTTTTTGCCGCATGCTTGGACCTGGAATATGAGCCACTTGCACTGTATTTATTCATCATTGAAGCTGAAAATACAGGTATAAAGTCACATTCTCTTTTGCTCACCCTTTGTCACCCTTTTAGTTGATCAGTGTCAATAATTTTCTGGCATCAATCAATGACTACTTACAATTTAAAGTTGACGAGCAAGCCCTTTCTGATGCTGCTCAGAGGATAGAGGGATACAAAATAGAAGGTCTGAGTGAAGAAATAGACAAGGTAAATGATATAAAACAAGCACTAAAAACAGTCTGTGAGTTAAGTGGTCAAAGTTGTCTTTGCAAAAAACAAAGGAAAGAAAGGCTGAGAGTGTGATGTTATCAACAGCACGTTCAAGAGTTCAGCTGTTTTAATTTGACGAGCACAATGAGGTCCAACAGGCATACGGAAGCAATTACTGGAAGAAACTTTAAAGGTCAGAGGACGGAAGGACAATAAGCTAACAAGACAAACCGAAATATTGTTTAAATCAATGATTACTGTGCTCAGGGTTTTAACCTGATGTGATTGTAATTATTGGTTTATGTTAGGAGCTTGTGGTCCTGCTCTTCACTGTTGTGTTGCTGATGACCAAAACCGAGAAGAAATCAGATAAGATTAAGGTAGTGCGCCCCCTGCTGCCCCTGGAGAGAATACACTGCAGTGAGCTCAAAGATGGCTGTGAGTGAGCACCATTTCTATAATAGTCCTATGATCCTTAACCTTACCTGCCTGAAAGAGTGGTGTGATGTCTCAGATCAGTCTGAAAGGGCAGTGTTCCATTGCAAGCATCATGCGTGTGACTCTATTCTCAATTATTGGATAAATAACTGGAATTACTTAGCATGATGATAAAGCAGTGAATAGGTGACACATTTTTCACCCTTGTGCAAAATAATCTAAATATAAATTGATACATCATAATATATATTAATATATAATATTACAGATTGCTGCATCATATGTATATGCATATTATTAGGTGGACTGGCTTTGGGTATTATATTGGGTAAATAGACTTTGGCTTTGGGTAAATAGACTGTTGAAAATTGTTTTTTGTTTGTTTTGTAAATTAGTTTGTTTTTGTCTCAGTAAAGCTATTAAAATGCATTGACTTTTCACCCAGGATAAGCCTGCATAGAGCTTCATGCAATTAAGCATAATGCTTGTCGAGACATGTCACGGCACATAAGACTAGATAAGCTAGTTCCCGACTAAGGCGTGTCCAACAGATCTGATCATTCTAGTCCTAGAGCATTTTCAAAAAATCAGCTGCACGATTGCGCTTGAAATTGCAGTTGTGAATACGAACATGCAAATCACTTTTTTACTTGCCTGTTCACCACACCAATGTACATTATATCTATAAAAAGCACAAGTTATTTGTATCTAAATATTACATACACAACATTGATTCCCATACTCTTGCTCTCTCTCTCTCTCTCTCTCTCTGTCCCTCTCTTGTTCTGGCTGCTAGACTCATTTGTGTTGGTGGAGGTTGGTGATCTAGGCTGTGCAGTCAGTGTGTACTCATGGGTGTCTGCTCTGTGGCAAGCTCAGGTACAGCACACACTGTAAACCATACACCCGAGCAACAGGAAGTCTGAGACCAACCCTGAAGAGGTGTCATTTATCATACCTATAGAATGCCTAACATTCTGCCTTTTAGCACTTCTTATGAACAAAAGAGGGCTTGAGGCATTTTATTTTTCCTTTTTCAACAAGTGATATGCTTTATCTTTAGAATATGTTGATTGTCGACCTCAGATGATGACGAAGATGAACAGTGTTGCAGGTCCTATCTAATCCTAAATTAAGCTATCACTCAGACTCGGACAGGTAGTTTAGAACCAAAGATTGGTTTAGAATTTTTAAATAATTGTTTTATATTATGTGTCAATTACAGAAAATATTTTTGTTTTTTTAATCATTTTTCTTTACAATTTTTCCAAATATATAATTATTATCTTATTGATTTTTATAGGCAGCCTTAGTCACCCTGAGGGCAAACGAGGCAAACAAAACACTTAAGATCGCAGGTGACAAAGACCCAACTGACCAATAAAGTCAATGGGAATTCTAATGGTGAGTCAGAATCAGGCTGTGATTATACCTTATTAATTGAGCCTTGTTTAAAGCAAATGGACAGTATCTATATAAATGGGATCCAAACAACAAATGTTGTGGAGCAAAGTAAGGTTCAACAGGTGATGGAAGGTGAAAGATCTCCCCTGATTGGTCAACCGAATGGACAGAGCCAAACAGCTCATGGAGGGGTTGCAGGGAATAAGGAAAGTGGACAAACTGAATCAAATGAATTGAAAACAGAAGGAAGAAACAGGAACGATTGTAAAAATTGGGAAGAAAGTGAAACCTCTTTGAGAAACTTTGCAGAGAGGAGAGTGACATGGAATCATGGGCCACGGCTGTCTTCAAACCCTATCTTCAAACCCTAATGACATCATTCAACAAGACTTGTTAGTAAAGAACCAATCAAATGGACCACAAACTTTGTGGCCAGGTAGAGATATCCACACAAAACACTTCTTTATTAAACAAACCTCTTGTAAATAAAGCACAACATGGGAAACCAATGCAGCTACATGCAGATAATGGACCTCAAGACCAAGAAATAAGAAGGAATTCTTTGTACAGCCAATCAGGTGAGGATGACAAGACTCTCACAGGGTCAAATAAATTCTTGAGAAATTTTGGGTCTCCCCGTAAGAAGCGTCCAAATAGTTTGCAGCCCTCTGTCCTAACTGATAGCTCCAGGATGGGCTCAGGTGGAAAGAAGCCATTGGAATTTACTTCTAATATAACCTCCAATGAAAACCAGCATTTAACCAAAGCATCTAACGCTTTCATTAAACCCCAGGAGACCCACCGAGTGCTAAATCTGGGATCTTTAAAGAACAACCATGGGATGTTCTGGCACGATAAGGAAGAAATATCATCACCAGACCCAAAGACAATCTCTGAGAACAATAAGAAACATGATGACCTTCAAACTAAAACCAAACTAAAAACACAGCAGAGTGCTTCCATCTCAGAGATCAGCTTTCCACACGCATCCTCCCTGCCTGCCTACAGGCTAAATCCTTCACCACCACCTGGTCTGGACCCCCAGGTTTACCCTTCTCCTCTCCAGGACCTTCTGCAGAGAGCAAAGAAACGGGAAAAAGAACATGGACTGGGAAAAAAAAGGGAGAATGTCAAACAAAAGGACTTTTACTCTTCAAAATTACCCAAATTCTCCATCACAATCAGCCAGTGAAGGAGAGGAATCAGCTGTATGCGGTACAAGTACAGAGACAGGATGAGATGAAAGGGAGGTGAGTCTGTGTGCTTAACCACTAAGATACTAAATGTATGTGATAGCATGTTGCAGCAATGAAGAAAGCAGCCATATCATGAGGAATCATTTTCCTGGCTCTTTTCTAGATTACAGACCTCATAACCATCCACATTTACACATGAGTAACACCTGTCTGGTGTTTAGTATCTTGGCACACCAGTCACAGTGAGGTTCAATGACAAAGCATATAGATAATTTACATTTTACATTTATGCATTTGGCAGACGCTTTTATCCAAAGCGACTTACATTGCATTATACTATACATTGATTACTATACATTGAGTATGTGCAATCCCTGGGATAGAACCCATGCTCTAACCACTGAGCTACAGGAAAGCTCATAATAAAATTGATAACATTTATAAAAAGCTCATAATAAAAATAAAATCTAACAGATGGATAATATTATTCCATAAACATCAGAATAACTACAATAACTAGAAAAGTATAAAGTTTATTTAACAGTGCTGTTTCTGGCTGGGTCTTTTGCATAGTATAGTGTGTATAGTGTATAGTGTATAGCGTGTATAGTGTATAGCATGTATAGTGTAATGTAAGTCGTTTTGGATAAACGCGTCTGCCAAATGCATAAATGTAAATGTAATGTAACTTCTGAAGGATGGTCTCAATTTTACAGACACTATACTTTGCAAAGAGGTTGTTATTAAGGAACGGAGCAGTTTTACTACAGTAAACAGAATGTGTGTGGTTTAGATACATTAGGTGTATAAAACTGTTTTACAATATCAGAAAAATCTGACATTTCTAAATTGTGAGGACAACTAAAGTATAGACAACTAGAGTCACTGGAAAGTCCTCGTAATTAATTACCAACATTAAAATGTAAGACCTTTTTTATATATAATGTTTTCGTACTCTTAAATTAAGTCTCAAAATAACCCTAACTGCCCAGCGGAAAATCTGTCATTTTTTATTTTAGGTAGCTTTGTTCCATTTGTGAGATATGACTGTGAAATGAATAGCTGCTATGTGCCGGGGAAGTTGACAGTTTCATGTGTTATTTTTTCTCTCTACCCACACTTAATTCATCTTTGTATCATTACTTAAAAATTAATCTCAATTAATATCCTTGCTATCTTAAATGATCACATTACTGGCCATGGAAATGTAAGAAAATTGTACAATATAATTGTTATGAAACGTTGCAGCATTTTTTAATATTGTAAAGTTAGTTCTTTAAATGACCATTAGGAGTCAGTCTTTCCCTGTAATTCCTGAAACATGCATAGAACACTGACGCTGTATTTAGTCATACAAATATAACAAACATAATGGTATGCTCATGTAATAGTATTTAACATGAATAGTATTTAATATGAATATATATATATATATATATATATATTTATATATATATATATATGCGTGTGTGTGTGTGGGTGTGTGTGTGTGTGTGTGTGTGCGTGCGTGCGTGCGTGTGTGTGAGTGTATATATATACTATAAGAATATATAAATTTAAACATTGAACAATAGTGTACAATATGAAATGTACAATAATAACAATAATAATCTGTTAAAATGATTGCAGTGGTCATAATAATATTAACCGTGTAACAATAGATGTTATTTATACTGATATTATTTATGGAAAGTAAAAATAGTCCTTGGGTACTGACTGCCTATTATTGCATGATGCAATAATGTTTGTTTTATTTAAGTTATAAATAAATAAGTTAATAAGTTATTAAATGTTAACTCTATCACTTATACTAGCTATATTAAATATTATATTACACCAACTAAAACTGTTTCTGCAGCTTTTATTTTCAGCTTTCTAAATGTGAGGTTAATTCACATTGTGGCTATAGTTAAAATTCTGTGTGCGTAAATGCATTTGTGTACAGTGTTTTGTCTTTGTATATTATTTGACAATGTATAGAGATCAATTGCATTGACAATTATAACTTGTATCAAATGTGCACAAGAAAAAAATAAAACATGAAAAATATAATGATAAAATGTTTCCCCTTTATTGCTTTATTTACATATGAAAAACATTTACCATTGATATATTTGTACCATAATTTATATAAAAGTAATAAATTTAAAGGTAAAATATGTACAGTTTTTCTGGACTGCTACAATTGTATGCATTAAAAACAAGTACCTGCATACATTAATAATGGAATATAGAGTTATGCACAAAGATTCTGTTCAAACTGCATAAGGAAAACATTCACACACACACTGATTTGAGATGTCTACTGCAGGCTTCATTTAATCTTGCCTCACTTCGCTCTCTCCTCTCTTGTTCTGTGGCAGCTTCATGGACAATGGCTTCCATTGCCGGGTAAAGAAGGATGGTCTTCTTCTGTAAATCGGATGAAAAGTTTAATAACATATTAAATGTATTATACAGGCAACATTTAAACATTGAAAACATATGCAAGTGAGCATAAATTGTATTTTGATAATGGGACAATACATAAAACCAGAACGTACCCTGCGATAGTTTCTGTACATCTGAAACAGAATCAGGAATATCACCAAAAACAGAAATCCTAATCCCATCACCATAGCAACTTTGCTTCCAGAATTTGATTTACTATTACCCATTAGAGCACCTGTAGTAACAAAAACAGACAATTGTGCTTTAATAAAAACTAGATTCTGAAAAAGATTTCTGATTAAGTTGTTTAATTGTTTATCTCCACAGACTCCTCAAGATCATTTCCTTTACTGCTATATAAACTGTTCTACCTACCCGTCATGTGAAGTTGATAAGTTGTGTTTCCCAGAACTCCGTCCTTCCCATAGTATCTACACACCCATTCACCAATGTCCTGCTCACTGATGTTTTGAATCCTGAAGACCTTTGACTTTCCAACGGAGGTCACTGTTTGAGTGTCATTATTCCCATAGGTGACATAGAGCCATTCATAGGAAGTGACCTGGCTAGGGTCGCTGAGATGGCAGGTGAGCGTCATACCTCTGGTACTGCTGGACACTGAGGAACTCAAAACTATGAGGAACCAGAGGGAGACGCAGCTGATCAGCATTCAATAGAGTTTAATAAGGTTATGAAGTCCTACACAAGTCTAAATCTTGAACATAAATTTATATCAGAATCACTAGTCCATTGCTCCATTCAAGATACTGAAAAGATCTGAGAAAAAAGTCACATTAAAAAGTAAAAAAACGTCGCAAAAAAATATGCAGAAAATATTTTGTGTTAATGTACGCAGTGGCGTCACTTATGCTTTTGACAGAAAAACTGCACTGAGACCGAGACCAGTGTTACAGAGATAAATGACCACTCACCTTGAGCAACAACTAGTTGCATTTTTCTTTGTACTTTTATTCTTCCGTTTAATCCCTCCATTATTCCTGAGCATGTGTATATCCCTTTATCTCCATCGTCCACTGTCTCTTTCCATGCTGATGTGTTGAAAGACTGGAGAGGCACTGAGGACCCCATAGACTGGTTGAAAGATGAAGGTAGAGGAAGAGAAGCGTCATTTGTCGTAGAAGCTCTCTGCCATGTCACAGTATTTGGGATTAGACCCTCGGTGAAGACACAAAACAAAGAGACAGAAGAGCCCACTGCAGCATACACCAATGAATAGTCGACCTGAGGAGTGGAGATTCCTGGAGAGAAAATGGACTGGATGAGCAACTAATATGGCAATTAATTTTAGGTCCTGGTTTCATTGCCAGCAGAAAAATTAACACTCACCTTTGACTTGTAAGGTTGCAGTTGCCTGTATAACCACATCTCTGTATGAAACTTCGCAGGTCCAGCTTCCTGAGTCTCTTTGAGAAACATTATTGAGGACAGTTGTGTGTTTGTATTTGCCATTTAGTTTCAAGCTATATCTTTTAATATATGGCTTTGGACTGATATGGCATGTTGTTTCCACCCTTGAGCCCTCCACCACAATTGCAGGAGAGAAGGACACTGTATAGAGGGACAGATCGTAAATTTATGAGGCTGTACTTTTACTATTACTGCATTTCCAAGGGAAACTGGCTGATCACAGAGGAAGTAACCAATTGTTTGATCTGTGTGTGTTTTACCTTTAATAATCCTAAGCATAATGCTCTTCTCCATCCGAGTCTTTCCTACAACCTCACAGATGTACTCTCCTCCATCTTCATCCCTTATTCCAGTGATGTGAAGACTATAATCCCCCTTTCCAAAGCTGGAAGGAGGACAGTAAGCTCGCTTTGGGTATTTCACTGGCCGGAACTCTAAGCCACTCTTTTCTCTGCGCAAGACTGTCTTCTGTACACTAGATAAGTGAGAAAAACAAGGCTCATATTAATTTTTTTTGTAATTTTGGGTCAGATCTCTTGGTGTTATCTGGTGACCCAAGATGGATGTCTGGTTCTTACCTGTCAGCCATCCTGGTCCAGTAGACTGCGGTAGGGTGTGAGAGCACAGAAGAATCGTCCACACATGGCAACACTGCTTCAGAACCATAAGCCACAAACACTTCATGCTCCCAACACTGACCACCTGCAGAACACAAGAGATGTAAAATCAAAATGAAATGTATCTGGATCTCTGTAAAATGACTTCTGGGAGAAAAAAATATTAATTTTTCAAACATCTGCATAACAACACCTCACCCTCAAAAAACACAGTGAGCCCCAGAATAAACAGAAACCGTGCTTTCTGCTCTAGACACATGTTTGATTCTTCCTAGCAGATGCTGTTCTTTTGTTTTCTTATCACTATCTAAAAAATTCTCATGTGCATAATCGTTTTGCTGTCTGGCTTTTTTGGTCTTTGTTCTAGTATTTATGTAGTTGTGGGTGGTTGTGTGGGTTTGTAGTGTTGTAAGTAGTTCCTCTCTGCCTCTCGAAATCACATGACTTCAGAACCTGCATATTGTGAAACTGTTGATGTGCGGTCTGACTGACGTACATTGGAAAAAATAAGAGAGAGAGAGACATTGAATAATAGGATGAGAAAGATGACACTTGTGGCTTCAGTCTCCCACGGATTCACCAGGGCTTTCTTGAATTTTCTCTCGCCACGTGAAAAGGTTTATCTAAAAGTATGTCACAAGCTTGACAGGATGGAAACAAATTTGTTGATATAAAAAAGCAATGTGGAAAATTAACTCTGCAAACTATGTATTTATGATGTTGTTGCATGCAAGCAAATTCCCGTCATATTGATGCAAGATGCAAAAGATGCACCAGCCACAAAAAAACAGAATACTGCAAATCAAATCATCACTTTTTTTGATAAAGTTTCTTCTTACCTCATTTGATAAATTATTTTTTTATGCCTTAAACATAAATCCAAAATATTTTATGAGGTATGCTTAAAAAATACCAATGGTGAAAAAAACTAAATTCAAGATATGGTCTTTGGAAATAAGTGCAATGATTATACAACTCAATTTTGCTTCAAGTAAATTGATCCTGTTTTATGAAATGTTCAGATATTTTTACTAAAATCCAAAACTATTAAGTTAATCATTTTTGTGATAAATACTGAAATAGCTATGTGAGAACACAGCAAAGTCTGCAGTGCAAAATGTAAATTTTGGCAGCTACATGCAAAACTTGTTAACAGTTAACAACAATTAACAATTAACGTTTTTGATTAGTGATGCTAACCTACCCCTAATCAGTGGGCAAAACATAGAGACGGCTAGTTTAATTATAGCACTGCTCCAATTATTGATTGTTTACTGTATTTATGTGTTTCTATCTGTTATATCAGTCCAGTGTCGGGTGGAACATATTTGATTCAGCTGTTGATATACGCGGATGTTCAATCAGCATATTCTAAACCAGCTCCACTTCCAGTAAGCACAGACAGGCTAAGCGCTCACTAACATAAATATGGGGGCTGGAGTTGTTATGATGAAGAAAGGAGAGCAATGATTCTGTGGCTGACTCAATTGCTCCCCTCCCATTTCTGTTTTTTACTTCTATCTCATTTTTGTCTTCCTGTCACACAGCCTGTTTAAGCATAATCAGCTAACCACCCATTATCATGTGTGGTCTTATTTGATTTATACCCTCATAAAACCAATAAAAAAACATCCAAGTACCTCGGCTGACATAAAGCACCGCTTCACATCTGAGACAGGCTATGGTTTTAGATGCATTGTAAATATCAGAGTTTATTTTTATTCTCTCCCCCTCTCTGAACCTGACCTCAGATCAGAGGGGGCGTGTGTACCGGAGACTGTGATGGGGTCTTTCCTGTGTGCCTGCACAGTTGATTTGAATAACAAGAGAGGTGAGACATACAACAAGCTTATTATATGCATGCAAATAACAGAGAGGATGGAACATATTAACACAAATTGTCTGTGCTGGAGGAATTTTGACAGAAATAATTTATTCTGACCCCATCAGTCATTTTGTATGCACACACAAACATCAATATCCAACATCTTACTCTTTAAAGTCTTAAAAAATAGAACTGTAAATTGTTTTAGTGTAATATAGCTCTTGCTTACAAGCTTTTCAAAAGTACATACATGCTTATTGTTTATTATTACCATTTTCCTATTTTAGAAATACAAGTTTTCATAATTTTGGAATAGCACAAATGGAAGTGTGGGAATAACATAGTGGCCAAAAATTATATTTATATTATATTATGACCAATTAAAACAATATTATATAACTATTGGCTTTAAAGCAGTCACCCTTTGCCTACAGATTACAGCACTGCGTACTGTTAAACAATCATGAGGTAAGATTAGAGGGGCTGTTTAACAGTATTTGAGGAGTCTTGTATGCTGAGCACTTGTTGAATTAGGTTTTATAATAATGTTCTTGGAAAAATTTGTAGACCTTAGATAATGAAGTTAACTTGAAAATTCAATTAACAATATGTAATTACAGGAATGAGTTAAAAATTCAGTTATTCAGTTCAGTACTTGTTGATTATGGTTCCATGAAACTCAGTGATGGGACAAGGGCGCTGAGAACCTCAATGAAACATTTTAACCACAGAGATTGTTTCTTTATTCAGGTGAGTTAAAACGAAGTATTACATAAATAGAAGAATATATTGATTATTCATAAGGATATTTTTACATCTATTCACATCACGGAACATTTGCGCTTTGTTCTTATGTAAAAAATGTTATTAATCCAAGATTGGCTTTGAATTGATGAGTATGTATCTGCCATTCACAAGCTCATCTGAAGTTATTTAGTTATTTAGTGTCAATACACTGAAATGACCGAAGACGTTTAAATTTTCATTATTTTAAATGATTCATTATCACGTGGCTGAAACCATGCCTAACTGCTTGCTTGTCCTTGTTGTACTGGAAATATAAGCCACAGACTTACAGATCGAGGACAGAAAATATTTACTCACCAATGACAATGTTTCTTTAAATACACGCTGAGTATTTACAATAAGCGTTTGTATATCTGCCTTTCCATATGCCAATTGTTGTTTTGACTCAATATTTGCATGGTCATGCTTTAAATGCCACTGAATTTAATATATTAAACAGTTTAATTGGGGACATTACATCCAGCTGGTGTTTATAGTAAGATTACCCATTTTAGATACGCTTTTAAGAAATGCAGGCTTGTGTTTGCAAGAAAATCAATACCACACCACAAGACTATTACCTGTAAACATAGTGATTTAAAAAGCAAGAAACAAAAAATTGTAACCAGTTGCTCCTAAAAGACATCAGCCGTCTTTATTCATTTTAGAATATTAAACTGGACTCATAGTCAAATTCATATGGGTCTTACAATGACAATGTATACAATTATTTTAGAACCTCAGAAAACCTGCAAATTAAAAAATTGCACTTTAAAAAGAAAAACAACGTCGTATTCTTGTTTGTTTTGCGCAAACAAGCATACGAAAATGAAACGGAACATTTTCTAGTAGTTGTTTTCCTCTGACGTTAACTTCTTTGAACTTGACTTAATTATGTGATCTTAGAGTTAATCCTGAAACTGTATTGGAAATACATACAGACGCACATGTACCTGCACGTCAACAATACCCAGTAACTTTGGGTTGCATTTTCCACTTGTAGTAGTCAGTCATTTCTGCACTTCAGGTGCATATATGTGAACACTGCAGTAATGGGGTTACTGAATACTTACTGATCACTGGAACAATAAACATTAAATTCTCTTCTAATTTAACCTGCTATCTTACCAAAAAGTGTGGTATGTGAATAAAGGATGTATGTGAATACTTCACTGTACACACAGAAACCATAAATCTCAAAATATTTTGAATATTATCCAATCTTTATTTCCACTGCAATATGGAATACAAAAAGACAGGCTTTTAGTTCTTGTAGCCACAGCTGGCTCTGCGACCACGGGCACGCTCAAACTTCCTGCCTTTAGAACGCACATAGGGCCTAGAGTGAAAGAGACAGATGGTTGAGTTGGACTGTTTGGCACATATCAACATCTTTTATTTAACAGCCTTTATGATGACTTGCAATTAAAACCATATGATTTCTTACTTGGTGTGGCTGTGGGGGGTTCCAGGAGCTTTGCCAAAGTGCCTGTACACCTCTCTGCCCTTGCGAGGTCCTGCAAATAAATAAGCAGTAACATGACCTCAATTCAGAATAAAAGTACTTTTAAAGATAATACAGGTAAAAATAACATGTTTAGACAAAGTTGAAAGGGGCTGCAAGTAAAGTTTAAAACGTCTCTTCTACAATATTTCACCGAAACGGGAACTAAAAACAAGTCTCTTTAGCAAGCAGTGGATCTAACTACTTGCACTGCATGTGTGCCCCATTCTCTGCCTGGATGGGCAGTAATATTTTTACATTTTTATTTTTCTATGGTAACAGACGGGCCATGTGCAGTGTGTGAATTTTTCAAAAAGAAAGTGTTTCAAGGGGCAGCATCGTGTTGTCTCAAATGTCAAGACTAAGGGAACTGTACAAATGTGAACATGCTTCAACTTTCTTCAGCACAATTTAAAAAACAACACTCTTAACTATAGTTTAGTTCCACCACATTGTAAATAAGGATCCCTTAGCTTGCCATTGACATTTTTTAATTAGACAATAGCAGTCACAAATTCACACCTTGACATCCCTGCTTTCAGCACCTTTAAACATCATTAGAATGAAATTTGTATAAATTGTAATTTAATGCCTTAAAGTATTTACAAAGCTCCAAAATTGTATTCCTTTACAGTACAAGGTGCACAACCACACAATGGCATTTCACATAAACCTACCTGACAACAGAACGGTACCCTGTCCTTTAGGGGCAGTAAGGGCCAGCTGGTCAAAAGTCATGATCTGTCCTCCAGCCTTCAAAATCCTACTGCGAGCTCTAGCTGTGACCTTTAGGGCACAAACCTGTGGGAGGGCACAAGGAACAGAGAAGGGTTTGACATTTTAACTTTTTTACAACAACCTTAAAATGTGCACTGATAAAAATTAATTCAGGTTGAAACAACCCAAAAATGTCCAAAACAAACATACAAAGCAGTAGGGCTGGGCGGTATGACGGTATATATCGTTACCGCGGAACGAAATGTGTACCGTAAAAGAATTTTTTATTCTGTGTATACTGCGAAATGTAAATAAGTGGGCGTGACCAACTCCCGTGCAGCACGCGTGAGGCTGAGCCTGGTCAAACCCTTGATCCGCGCTATATAATGCCGAGCCGCAAGCACTTTAGCAAAGTTGCGTTGCCAACAACGTACAGAGAATGCTGACTGAAAATTGAACAGGAGCTCAGTAATGCTGAATACTTTGCAACGACAACAGATTTGTGGGCTCTGYGAGATGTTACTTGAGAAAAGTTTACAATAATAAGTTCTGTCCACATCAAGCTGTGAAATGTGACATACAGTGGAATTGTTGTTCATATAAAGTCATATTTTGTTTACTATATTTATAAGGTTAAAAAAAAGCAAAATAATCAAATAAGATTAAGTCCTTTTCTTAAATATTCAAGCTTATTTATTATATAAAGCCCTTTTGTACATTTCCTGGAATAACTACCTATATAAAAAACTATATCGTGAAAGATATCGTTACCGTGAAATAAAATTTTGGTCATACCGCCCAGCCCTACAAAGCAGATAGAATGACTAAAAACTAACTGAAAACAGAAAAGTTTAAAGGACACAATTACATTTAAAAATTACTTTTTCAGCTGAACATGGTTTTCATACTAATAAGTTTCTTTCTTTCAGAACAAACACCAAGAGACAAACTGTATAAACTGTACAAACTGTATACTACTTCAGCACCCCTTGACAGCAACTGTTATGGGGCTTTTGCACCGAAGGAACGTTTTCATAATTCCTGGATTTATTGATGGAAGTTCCTGCTAGGAACTATGAGTACGAGCTCATGAACCACCAGTGACGTAAGTGTATGCTGACCGGCCGAACAGCGCCACAGAACAGTATTTTAATTTGTTACAGGACATAAACAGAAATCTTATAAGACCATTTACCTATCGCTTTTGTCTGCTGCATTCTTATTTTCTCCTCCTCTTTTACGCTCACACAGTCAATGTTAACATTAAACCCATGACAGAAAATAAAAACAATTCTTTACACACAGCAATATTGCCCAGCCTGTGTCACTTCAGAATTTCCACGGCCAGGGCGAATGCAAAAAGGAAAATGGCCAGAGGGATGTACTCTCTAAACAGAAGCACTTAATCCTTAATATACAATACCTATCACATCCACTCTTACCTTTAGTTTAGGGATATTATGAATCCTGACATCATCAGTAATGTTTCCCACAACAACAGCAGTGAGGTTTTCACGGCCAGCAAGCTTCATCTTGCGGATCTACAGGAAAAAAAAATTAGTCAAAGCGTGCTGACACCAAGCAAAGGCTGCACAACAACTGAAGAAAATATGTAACTTGCAAAATGTGATGGTATGCAATTCGATAATGCCTTAAATGTGTAAAAATAACGTAAATTTTAGTAAAATACACAACTCACCAGTCGAGACAGGGCCAGAGGGGGGCGGTTGGTCTTGCTCATAAAGAGTCTTCTCAGAACTACCTTGTTAAAGGGAGCATTAGACCGACGAGCCAGGAATCTGTACAACTATAACACACAATGACACTATTATATTATCATACACTTTCAGTAATGAGAATTAAGGGAAGTACTAAAAAGTGAGTACAACAGTTTTCACGCTTTTTTTTTACACTAGCCCTATTAAAATACATGATGTTCTTACCTTAACCAAGAGCCTCAGGTAAATATCCTGACTTTTAGGCTCAGTCCTGTGAACCTTGCGGTCCTTGTTGTGCCTGATGTCAACTCCCTGCAAGAAAACGCACACAAACTCATCAATACGCTAGACTTCGCCCATTATGTTGATAATGCGCTTCAGCACTGATGAGTAATGTAGCAAATAGATCATACTGTTGCAAATGGTCAAAAGCTAGTGTAGGGGAAACATTCGTTGTCTATACTCATACACTGGCCACCTGCCGGCAGCAGTTTTAGGATTATTGCTAATCAACCACTTAACTATACAGTAATTTGAGGGTAAATTATATTGCGATGTCTTTGTTATAGTGGAAGATTCTGATCCTTGAATCAATTTTAGGAGCATTACATAGCTAAAACTAATAAAGGCTATCTTAGCAAACACGAGCCTGCTCTTATACCATTTCGTCTGTACAGCTAACAAGCCGAAAATGACTCCCCGTTTTAATTTATTCTTATACATCAATCAAAACACTACAACGCTTTAACTAGGCCATATAAGCATGTATCACATACAACACGTTTGGAAATATCGGCTCATCGGCCCAGTGTATTAGCCTGCATTTACGTTAACACATACAAACATAACAGATCATTATACATAGAAGTATTCCCCCACTCGTAAGGCAACGTGATGCTTCTAAACACTACCTGCGGCGAATTTGGAGCATATATAATTTAGGATGGAGGTAGATTTTGGACACGAGTAAACACCATAAAAAATCGAGCTACCTACCATCTTTGACTAAGTGAAAAGGGAAAAAGAACGCTCGCGAGATGATGTTTAGCGAGATTACGGAACATTATGAGTCACGTGAGTGCAAAGCCGTGCGCTGATTGGCCCGACCACTGCCCATCTTACTCTCGCTCAGAAACCTTTAGGAGCCATGTAATACTGCTATGTATAAAATATCATAATTGCACTTAACACAAAGGCCTTTATGGGAAGCTATGTGCGAAGACTGATAAATCTCAATAGCTGAATAAGGTCACAATGAAAACTTGTTTCAGACTAACTATTAAACCCTGCATATACTGTATCACAGATTCTTCATCTTAGGCTCAAATTGCACTGTAAAAAGTTTTTCAGATCGCCTGACATTCTGTAGTGAGCTCCTCTGAGCGTTGCAGTTTCTCCCATTCATAGAACATCACTCTATAATCTGGAACGTTGATGTTCCAGTAGCTATCGAAAGCATAGCAGATAAACTCATAGATAGCCATTTGTCAGTATTAAAAATTAATTAATTCATTAACTATTATAATTATTATTATACTGATTTTTAATGTTGAAGTAATGAAAAAGATCAATAGCTGAAGATAACACTTTTGCCAATTGTAGCAGTTATGTCTACAGGTTTGACAAGTTATGTTATAGGTTTGGCATGAACTCATTGAAAATATGACGGATGTAAGTTTGCTTTTTAAATAAAACATTTGCTATTAAATGAGCTATTGAAATGAGCTATTGAAAAAGGTTATATTTTTAAGATTCTTATTAATTCTTATACATTATTTACCAGTTGTAGGATATGACAGGAACACAGATAATGAATCTGGATAATCTCAGCAATTCATTCCTGGTAGATAAAAATACACTTACCTTAAAGCGTACCTTAAGGAAAAGACCTACTTTGGTTCCCTTGTTCATGAGATATATAGTTTGTATATAGCCAATGAAATAAACAGAAACATGCGAAATACATAATTTTGCCTTATTTGGTTTGAACAGTAGAGAAATATGACAAGGTCTCAGGTTTCAACAAAAAATTTTTATTATAGCACCTGGCTAAATGGGAATCAAACAGCATGTTCAGATAGCTGCACAAAATATGTTACATAACATAAACATTCTTTCTCCCATTATATCTAGTCTGTATATCTTTAATTCAAAAGTCTTAAATAAAGACTAGTTTAGAGAGTTGCTCTTCTGTTGCCTGAAATGACACAGAAAAACAGTCCAGGCAAGAGCGACTCCTCCAACATACACCGTACGAGCCACTGGTGGGACCAGGGAGAAATTCACAGCCTGAGATTTAATGCATAAATATGAGAGAAAATTGGGGAAATATCTTGTAATATGGACAGATAGTCAGCTGAATGGACTTATATAAGCCTACCTGCATTGTTGACCAATACACCACTCCTGTCTACCAGAAAAAGGAACAAATAGTAAATAAAAAATCATCTTTAATGCATACCCGTACAATATCTGTTGTTTTTTGCCATGCTTACCTTATAAGAGGTCCAAAACATATTTCTCCAATCTTCAAAAGGATCTTCTAAACCCTCTAATGTGCTCAGCCCTGTCAAAGTGTGATAAATGCTTTAAAACTGTTAATCTGCCCATTCATTTGTTTAATTGTATAACTAGATTTGGAAATTCATTAGTTACTCGACCAGGAAACACTGCAGAAATCGTCATTCTCACCAATGTAGAAAGCGCTTATTGTTGTAGGAGCTGCAATTAATTGATCCAGAAACACTTTAAGCGATATTCTTTTGGCCCCTCCCCCTGGAAACATCCTCTCTAGTCCTCGAAGCCAATGGTAATTAAAGTTGGCATGGAAACAGAACCCAATCAGTGCCACTCGAGCAGTCTGGGCCCAGTCAATGCAGTGATGCTCTGAAATATGCTGTATTGGTGCTAATGCTTCTTTCTCTTCCAAAGTCCTTTTATTACTGGCTTCTGAGTGACTTATTTCTGGGTTATACAATGTTTGATTATTTGTATCTGCTTCTTCAGGCACAGTAAATCTCTCAAAGCATCCCTTGGATGTATCCTGTCCCACCTCATCTAATCTGTGCCCAGTCCCCTTGTCCAATGCTTTTCCCATCATGCTTTGCTGAATGAGGTCTGCTGTGGCAAACAGTGTTGTGTATCCCACCACATTGCAGATGTATGGATGGGACTTGAACAAAGCCCAAGTCCTGTTCATGATGACTACTGGATCAGAATCTGAAAGCAAGTTATATTTATTTAACTGAAGTATTGGCACACCTTGTCATTTGATTTTGGAATGTCTAGAAATAGCAGTAGTTCGATGTTTATGTCTTTATTTCAACAAATACAATTGTGTCTAGGTTTTATATTTATATATGTTTATATTTCTTTATCTGTAGCTCAAAAAAGTGACTAGAAACACACTGGCTTAACTTACCATGTAGCTGTCCTGTTCCAAAAGGATTGACAAACCACAAGGTTCACTCTTTAGGTTCCCTCTGATTGATTCTCAAAAACCAAGAGTGCTTACTGGTCAAACATAGACCAATCAGAGCACTTTGGTCTTCAGTACAAAGTTCAACTAAGAGAGAGAATGAATGTTTATGATAACGTTTATCAGTCAGTGCAACAAATGTGAGAAAACACCACATGCTGAGAAACAGGCCATTTAGGAAGGAAAATAAAAGGAAATACTCTTGCACTACAATATATTTAAGTTGCTTGTGAAATGTGTTTGACAAAGGTGAAACAAAAGACAACCATATTAAATGAAAAAAATAAGGGTATTTCCTGAAATAAATATGCTACAGAAACACCTTTATCAAAATATTGCTCAAATGTGAAATACGATGCTCACCAATGTTAAACTCAGGAGTGGAACATTGCTGCATTTGTTACCACATCCTCCAATATACACGTCCACACACTTTAGATGCAAGCTGAAAGCGGGGTTCTTCAAAATGCAGAATATGAGCTGCAATACTGGCACATGTGTGTAGCTGCACTAAATATAGTCATGACACGCCCAACTGCTTATGTTACCACAGTCCTGTCATAATAATGGACATACAGCATGAAGTGTTACTATTACGACCAATGAGTTCTAAAAATTCTAAGGCAAAAATTGGTTAATAAAAGGTTGAAAATGGTTTAAATCTTGTTATATGATATAGATGATCTAGTATATATATATTCATTTTATTTTTCCTTTTTAGTCATTTAAATATTTTTAAGTGATTATTTAAAGTTCATACATTACTTTTCTGAATCATGTCATGTTTCCTGTCCTTTTCTTTAGACCTCGCTCCATTATGTTGAACACCCCCATAGATATGTAAAAATCACTTTATCTGAAGGCTGAAATGTGAAAGCAATTTGTCTTTGGCAACCAGCAGAGCTCTCCGACAGGAGAATGTGTTAATGAGCCTTAGAGATTAAAGAGATCAATTAAAGATCTGTTAAGCTCTTAACTGGTGTGCGCTGTTTGCTAACACTTAACAAACGCTGTTCTTGACAATGCACCACATGACCAGAACCAGTTGACTTTTTGGTAATTGCTTTTCTTTTTCCTCTGAGACTGCACTTCTGTGGCCTTTTTAATAGCGCTGTCTGGCGGTCCTTTATCTAAGCGGACAAAGAATCGCTCGTCCTGTGGCATCATCACCGAAGCGATGCCTCCCTCCCCTGACTCCTTCACTGTCTCTCAGTCAGTAAGGGTGCGCATATATACTCTCGTGTGTAACTGGAACATATCTGCAAAGCCTTTATATTTTTTGTGAATTTTTACAAAGTGGATTTATACTGTTTGACTGAAGGTAAGTGGTGCTGGTCTCAGTGCATTTGTGTTTTCATTTGGAACAGTTAAATGTGGTGACCTTTGTTACACTATTTGAAATGTATTTATACTAAAGTGATTGTTTTTGGCTAATTATGATGTTTATGAAACTAATAGAGATTGACAATATGAAACCTAAACCTCCATTTAATTGTACTGTAATACTAATTACTGAAGTGCTTCTATATTTAGTTTGAATGTAGTTTTATATGCTACATAATGCAAGTGCTTGTATACATTTAAATATTCAATATATATTATTTTTCACATTTTTTACCCAAAGCTATGCGACCATCCAGTATTATAACGTTTGAGCCAGGGTTGGAGCATGGAGTGCCGTGGGGCCGTGACCTTTTTACTTTTGTGACCTCAGCAGCTGGTCACATGATGAGGACTTTGCAAAAACCACGCAAAAACAAGCCGTCAAAACGACAGGTTAACCATCGCAGGTTTCTGCACAACATGATACAAAGGTATTAAACACATTCAGATCATGTACCGTACACCAGAAAGATAAAGACTAATTCACCCCAAAATGAATTTTTTTATTTATTCTTACCCTTATGTTGTTCCAAACCCATATGGCTTTTTTCTTCTGTGGAACACAAAGCTGTTGTTTATAGAAGACATGAAATATACTTGCATATGATACTTTTATGATGCTTGTGTGTCTTTTTAAAGCTGAAAAGCACTGCAACTGAAATTGCAATTCACTTTCATCATACAAGAAGATGCACCCAGTATATTTGTTAAAAATCCTTTCATGCCTCACACAAGAATGAAAGTCATGTTTTTGGAACAACATGTGGGTAAGCGCGTAGAGAAGGTGGGTAAATGATGACAGAATTTCCATTCTTGGGTGAACTAACCTTATAATTAAACTGTAATTAATACATAGATCTGCTCCCACACAGAAAATTTGCTGAAATAGAGGCAGCCAACCATCAGCTGGCCTCTGCTTTATTTTCAACTGACAGATCACAAAATCATGTAACAGCCCAACAATCTCACACTGTAACAGATGAAGTTACAGACCAATCCCCCAAAACTTCCAAAAAAGGTAAAAGTGCTTTCATAATTTCATTTAAAACATGGATTTAGTGTTCAGGTTTGGCATATTTGATGACATTGATCCTCAAATTCTATTGCTTCTTCCTTCTGGTTTTACAGCTATTGACACATTTATAAATGCTGATAAAACTGAAGCATTTATTGAACAAGAGGATGTTTGTGACCTCTGGACATTGGATACCTTTATGGACACTCAAGTAACTGATAAAGATTTCTTACAGTGGAAGCCACTAAATAGCAGAAGAACAAATCTGAGAACTGAAAAGACTACGAAAAACAGGAGTCAAAAGGAAAACAACCCTGACAGCTCAACAAAGGATACTGACTTCAGCTTTGAAAGTCAACTAGCCTCCACTGATTTAGAGAGCTTGACACAAATCTCCAGCAATCTTCTGGAGGACGGTGTGTCCACCTGGTTTGGAAGTATTGAAAGAATGACAACAAATTCAAAACCATTCGTCACCAAATACTCCGACTTGAAGCCCCACCACACAGGGCATGACGTTCCAGACCTATCACCACCTTCTCCTGTGATTTCACTATTGTCTTTGGATTCATGTGATTTGGAGATTCAAATGCTTATAGATGCTGACCACATCACCCATGCAGGCACACAAGACAGTACCATCACAGAGAATCTACAGATGGACATGGTGGACAGCTTTGATCTACTGTATTATACTGACAATCAAGAAGATCTGCAGATCCACAATCCTAAATGTAAAATGGCAGAATGGATAGCTTATGAAGAGGAATATCAGCACTGTGAACAGAGTAACAACACATATCAAAGCCCTCTGGATTCAGGATATGACATGTACCTTGCAGGATCCTGTGGGGCTTCTAGCATTCAGGAGTTTGAGGATGACTCACAAATGGTTACAGTTCTGGGAAACTCTGCATCCAGTTTGGACCAAAAAGGTCAAGCATTAAGTACTAATGTTCTCCTCAATCAAGATCCCCACAGACATACTTTCCATCACAATCAAGTAAACTATTCAATGAGTCAAAATAACATCCTAGAAGACCACTTAAGGCAGTTTGCACCATGTACAATGACAAATAGAAAAGAGGTTGGTTACTTAGCAACAGGTTTGTCTGTCAGCAACCAAATGGTCTCGGACTGTATTGGTTCAAGCCATATTCTGAACCACCACAATTTCCCAGAGTTTGAAAATCAGCTGGACTGTCAATCAAAAAGGATTGCATTTGGCCCCTGGGAAAAACAGTCTGGAAAAAGTGCATACAAAAACTACTCGCAAAGTCTAGAAACACATCAGCATCTTATGTTGCAAGAAAGAAATAACAGAAATTCAGACAAAGATAATGACAATAGAACTGGATCAGATCTCCATGGCCCAATAATGGAACGCTCTTGCTTCAAAGGCCTTTGTAATGATAATGGAGAGTCTTGTTCTTACTCTAAATTTCGAGACAATCAGTCTAGTCACAACTTTGAAGGTGTGGCTAGATCATTTCCTGCTACAATACATAAGACCCACACTACTCCAATTCCAACTCCGCCTCTAGATGATGATTGGCTGTTCAGTAATATTGTAGCAGAAGAAGAGGGATATAGCATGACCAAAAAATTAATGTATTGATAAATCACTGGACAGGTGATAATCACATTTATGAATTTTATTGTGTTTGAGGTTGTTTGAGTTTTCAAGACCACTTTTGGAAAGATTGTGATGTGATTTTATTGATCATTTCTGTGAAATGTTCTTGTGTCTGAGTTGTGCAATTTAATATGTAGTTATCTGTAATGTAATATATGGATATGATTATTCACTATGTGGAAGGTAAATAGTTGCTGGTGTATGTGCATATTAAAGAGTTAAAAATAAACCACACTGATTTTAAAATCAATGGTATATTAAAATTCACCCCAGTCTAATTGAACCATTACAACAAAAATCCAAAAAAAATTAAATAAACAACCTGGTTAAAAATTTAAGTCCACAGATGCAAAAAACACAATCCTCTTCAGAAACACATCTTTGATATACACACAAGTATCTCCCCTGGAGTTTTGATTTCCTTCATACATGTTCTCTGCTAGTGTCCACTCCCCTTACACTGGACCAAAGCTAAAAAGTATAACAAGGCTCATACATTCAAATGAAATTTTAGATTCTGAAAACTATGACAGGGTTTGAGTTTTAATGCTGTCCAAATTCAATCAACATCTGATCACATCTCTGTCAATCCGTAGATCAAAATAAAATCTTTTTGTGTTCAGTGACAAAACACAATTTTAGCAGCAATGCTAAATAGCTTAAAAGGCAAACAGTAATAAGATAAATAAGATAAAGACAAAGAAATAAGATAATTTACATAATTTAAGTGAATTTTACAACATGGACAAAGATGTAGAATAGAAAGTCTGTTGTCTGAGGCTCTGAGATTTTTGGCTTTTTTGACTCTGTTTGTCTAACAGAAAAGTTTCCTTCCTTCAAACACATTATAGTTGCATAACAATATCTTTAATTTTGGAGAATGTCAATTAAAAAAAAAAATTTTTTAAAACCAAGCATTATTAGGGCAACATAAACCATTCAAAGATTAAAGTGTAATCCACATAATCCATAACAGACATTTCACATACAATCTAATCATCTGATAAGACAGTCCTGTTTACCGATTTACAGTAAGTTGATGGTAGATACTGTAGCTGGACCATATAGGTAAAAACTGCTTACCCATCTTCAACAGTTCTAGCATTCTCTAAAATTTGAGGTTGAGTAGCCGAAAAGGGCTGAAGCTTGTTTTAATACTAGTATGGGACATACAATTATCATTTGCAGTTTAACACTGTTAAACATTTAAGGAAATGTAGTCACATAAAGTAGTGTAGCTACAAAAGTAGTGTGTACAAGAGAGGATCATCACCATGTACAAAATGTACAAAATAATCATCACCATCCAATAACTATAAAATTAAATATTAGTGACATAAATACAGTGACATGGCCAGGAATTTGTCAAATACATTAAAACAATTTAGCAATTTTTGCTATGTATTTTTATGTAATTAATTTTTATGTAGTAAACCAGTGGATTACTGGTTTCTCTACCTAATACCAAACCGTTAAATTAAAAAAAGTATATAATATCAGCCATTTAACAATGACTTTTTCTGCCAGTTATCTAAAATGAATCACTCACTGTATGAAAAAGGATCTATAAGGTAATGATTTATTAATGACCTATAAGGTTTTGATTTATTCTTCAAATTCCAAACCTCCTTCACACCTGCCTAAAAAACAGGCACTGTTGACATGCAAACAACTACAATAATGTCCCTTTACTGATTCATATGCCCCAGATTGTGCTCAACAAAAAAAGCTTTATTCCATAAAGTTGGAAAACAAACAAAATATTCAGAAACAAAATTGTAGTATGTCCTTTTAACCAAAACAAAATTACATAATTAATATAATTAAGGAGTAAAGTAACAATAGCAGCCTCAATCATATGCTCATGTCTTTTAACAGACTTCTGACTTTATACTTGTACACTTGTTGCCAATTCTGCCTCAATTACATTTTAAACTTGTAGTTTACTGTTCTTTGAGGCTCACTGCAGCTTATTTGGTGAAATCTTTCTTGACTAAGTTAAAACCATCCTTACTCTTGTATTCTCTTTAACTTTGTCCTGTTTCACTAAAATGAACATGTCTATGTGCAGACACAAAAATCATACAAAACAAAATAAATACTGGAATTAAACAAAACAAATATTGGACTGCATACTGGAAGTTTCTTAACCTATGAAAATTACAAGTCAGTGGTTTAAAACCAGAACCGGTGTGTTAAGACATAAATTAAGAAATCCTAAACTAGTTATCTATGCCATTACCAACAAAATCCTTACTTTAAGAGCTAACTATGTAACTAAAAACAGTATCTATGAGGGTCTGTAGAACAGGTACCCCAAACTTAAGGGACTTAAACAGAATACTACTAATGTCATGTATTTGGCTGAGGTTAGAGCAGGTCAATTTAGAAGATCTAAGAATTGTAACTGCTAAATCTACATGGAAGTAAAACCATGATTTTTTTTGTTTTCTCTCAAGATTTACTTGTTTACAGTTGAATGTTTTACCTTTAATGCATATTTTTCTTATATATCTCCATTCTTTACTTATGATATGTAACAAGTTGTGGCAAAGGTGTAAAAGCTAGCATGAATGGCTCAAACTTGTAGCATATTTATTTAATAAAAAGGCTAATTTTCTCATTCTCACGTTTCTTTCTTTGTTTTATACAACCATCGCTTGGTATAGGAACAATGGTGTCAGCTTTGGCAAATCATGTCGGATCAAAATTTGTTTTACAGTATTAATCTATCAGTTTTTAAAATTGATATATTCTAAATTATCAGAGAGACTTTGTTCAATTCCTTAAAACATGAGAGTAAGAGAGAGAAAAACCTTCAATGACTTGTGCTAGCAGAGCTGATGAATATTATTGCCATCAACAATTCTCTTTTATTCTTCATTTTCTTAAACACACGGCTTTTGATTGATTGAGATAGACCTTGAGGTGGCTGTCATAATTTTGCCACAACTAGCCTGATATAGTATATACTGTATGGATATAACGTTATACCAATATACAGTACTTTTAAGTCCCAAAGATTTCTGGGAAATGTAGTTTGTTTTATTTGTAGTATTGTCCCTTATTTAAAAAACTGCAGATCTTACTGCATTGTTGGTTTAAATATTGCTACACAAGCACTGATTAAGACCTTTTCCATCTTACATGCTAATTAATCAGTTAATTTAAAAACCTAAACACATTAGCTTGTTGTTTTGTTCTCTCTGTGAGTCCATATATGTTTTGTGTATGACTGCAAAGCTATGTGTGTAAAACCAGTTAATCTTTCATGCCATTTCTGTCTTATTCAGCATCTGTAAGGCTGTAAGGGGGCGGGGGGCCCAGTGCGTTGTCTGAGGGTGTGGGGGTACCCGGCGGGCCGCTGGACGGGGTGGGAGAAGCACCTGGATCCTCAGAATCAGAGTTCTCCTGAGAGAGGTCATCCACCAGAGCCCTGCGGCCAGCACGCATGGAAAGAGGGAGCGGAGCTCGTCTGAGAAACAGAACAGGTTCATATGTAATTCATACACAAACTATAACATAAACCTATAACTGTAGCCTCAAGAAGTATTTGAACGTTTTTGGACACTTACGTCACACAGTTAAAAATGTCATTAAATTACATACATAACATCAAAGTGGGATTTGAAAACAAAAGAGTTTTTTCTCAGCTAACTTTACTTTTTCATTTATTTGAATTTTACCCAATTGTTCCAGGATTATTTTAGTGGATGTATAAAGTTAGGTGAAAAATCAAATACTACAATTATCTCATAATGTCTTCATTAATAATATATTAATTATTTTATTAACGTCTTTGTAAGAAACGTTTTGCTCTAAAGCTGCAATCAACTTCAAAATCAACAAAATCAACTTGCAATTTTATGTTCTGAACAGTTTGCAACAGAGTGGAAAAAGTTACAGATTGCAGCTTTAACATGTTTGTGCTAAGTGTCATGTTAGTGTCCAAATGCTTTTGAGGGCCACTGTATATAAATTGGAAAAAATAGGAAAGACAGAAATCTCTGACATTCATGAAAAATTGGTGAAAGAGAGAAACTGTTATTTACTACATTGTCTATAAACAGGATGTGACCCACAATTAAATCTAGACCACAGAATCTAGATTTTGCTTGTCAATAAATCAGATACAAAGGACAGATGAACACTCTAATATTCTGAAGTACCTCTACACACCATCAGAATCAAGAGGAGACAGTTGTTTGTCACAGAGACACAAAACACACAGTTTAAACACACACAGACACACACACACACATGAAATAAACCTACTGTTCAGACTTCTGGAGTTCGGTGATGCTGATAAGGTGCAGAAAAACACACACATATGGATGGACACATAATCAGGCACGTTGAATGGGACCATGCGTGAATAAAACATGCATGTACAAACAATAAGAAATGGGTTGTTTACATGCAAATGGATTTCTGTATGCATACATCTGAAAACCCACTAATTGTCTAAAACACTGCACACCGCACAGCTGTAAGCAGGTCACGTTGTGTTTACCTGTGTTGGGAGCGTAGTGCATTGAGCTCACGGTTCATGCTTTGCATGCTATCGCCCATCTCCTCCAGTTCTCGCTGTAGTTTCCTGCGCTGGGCATTGGAGCGAGAGTTCTCCTCCTCCACCTCCTCTAACTGCCTCTTAAGCTGACGCAGACGCCCCGTAGATTTGTCCAACTATAGAGAGATTTGAAAAACCTTGTGTTTAATTACAGAACCTCTGGTGTACTACACAACCCACAATCCTTAAGTGAGACACAATGGCGCCGTTACCACAGAAATGAACACAACTACAAGCAGTCATAAATAATTAGCATATGCACAAATTCACATCAAATCGCAATGACTCTTTTATGCTCTTGCAAACTTCATACAATAAAGTTTTTAAAAATTACAACTACCACATAAAAACGAAAATGTTATTTTTGGCTTTGAATTAAATAATGAATTTTGTATTTGTCTGATCTAGTTTAGTTTCAAACCTTTTAAAGATTTGCTTTACTGAAATACTAAATTAATGAAAAATAGAGGGTCCCAAAGTCTAAGACCATTAGTAAAACTTTTTCTATTGTTCAGTTTTTCTAATTTATTTATTATTATATTATCAGTGTAAAAATTTAAAGTTGAAAGTATAAAAAGTGAAATTTCCATGGAGGTAAAACATAGTTACAAATGTGCTTACATTTACTAACAGAATGTAAGTTTTTTAACTTGTTTTACAACACTTTTGTTGGAAGTGTTTAAATCCCAAAACCAGTTTCAGTGTATTGCCAGGTTTAAACAAGATTTTGAAATCCAGAAATCCAGATCCAAAATTTTTGAAATTTTGAATGTGGTCTGAGGCTTCTGAACTCTACTGTACACTGCTAAAGACAGATAAGATGTTGAGGGATGTTGAGGAGCACCTGCTCTCTGTACTGATCTGCGTGTCTTCTTTCATCTTCCACCTGTATCAAAACCTCCTTCAGTTTCTTCTCTGATTTTCTCACCAGTTTATTGGCGGCAGTTCTCTCTCTAGGGAGAGACATGGGAAAGTGAGAACAGACTCAAAAGGACACACAAAAACACTTTACTGGTGGATCATCACTGTGAATGAAGAATCACTAATATTAAATGTTACTGCACCACTCTCCAGAATACTTGATTCTGATTGGCCAATTGTGGCAACAGATTTCCTACATAGCTATGCTCTGAGATCACTCCACAGTCTTATCTCGAAGAAATATTAACTGAATGCTTTATTTTTATCATTTTAACAAATCACATTTAATTATTCAAATCAATATTTGATATGCTGTAAATCAATATGACTATTTATGTGTTTATTTTGTAGGTAGGCATATATTAAGTGGGAGAATGTAAAGTCATACAAAACACCCTGTTTCATGTCAGGGTCCTGATCACCCTGTCAGGTTTTTTTTTGCCTTACTTCTCATCCATTTATTTAACCATTTTTTTTTCCTTCAGCACCCCACTGTTTCTCACTGTCTCTCTTGCTCCAGTTGTTCTTCCACTGATTCTATCTTGGCCTCCAGGGCGGCGACACTGAGGCGATGTTTTCCCTTCACTGCCTCCTCCAGCTCGCTGAGACGAGCTTTCAGCTCCTTATTCTGCCTCTCGAAGGTCTCGCGTGCGCTCTCGCTCTTTTGAGCCAGAGTCCTCTCTCCTGACAGCTGAACGGTGAGCGTCTCAACCTGTCGAAGGGAGAAATGTCACGAACTTTGTCTCTGTGGGTTTGTGTGGGACAGTATAATGTGTGTTTATGGGCACCTGTAAGGTACTTTTCCTTTGCCTCTCAGCCAATAGTTCTGCATTACTCTGTTCCTCCTCTAGTTCTTCCTCCAGCTGAGTGATTCTGGCCTCCAAACGCCGCTTCTCTTCCAACAGTGCAGATCTACATCATGATGAGTGACATCAAAATTGACTGATAAGACAAATGTCCCTAAACTTATTACACATGACTTATTGGTACATATAAAGTTTGTTTTCGATATTTCTTTTCATAAAAATGTTTTTCAAATTTCTGCTGATGCAAACAATGGCACACAGGTAGGAAAAATGTAATTAAACAATAATGTAACCTGCTTTTTACAATCCAATGAAATGCATATTAATTAAATCAACAGTTATAGCCTACAGAACTTTACATAAGTATCTCTTGAAGTAACACAAAGTGTTTGCAACCCATTTTACTTTTGTGATCGTATATATTTTCTAATGAAACTGGGTATTCAGTGTTGGTATGGCAGTGTTCCTGTACCTCAACTGATGTGGGTTTGTTTCCCAAGGAACATATGTACTGATAAAATGTTTACCCTGAATGCACTGCAAGTTGCTGTGAAAAAAGCAGCTGTAAAATGCATAAATGTAAATGGTATTCAAGGGAAAAAGTGTGATAGAACATCCAGAATTGATTTCTTTGTGATAAGTAGGTATTATATATTATTTAGAAAATAGCTCTAAAAAACCTTAACACACAAAGATACTGACTTTCCATTCGCTGTGTTGACAATTTCATCCGCTATTTCATCTCTCTCCTGCTGGGCTTGTCTGCGTTGCCTCTCAGAAACAGCTAGATCCTGTATAAAGGGCAGAACATAAGTGCAAATCAGGACAAATCTCTGTCACAGAGTCTTCTGAGTCATATAACAAGGTTAACAAACCTCTGTTAACTGCAATAGTTCTGCTTCCAAGATCTGTAGACGTTTCTCACTGTCCTTTGACTGGGTGACAATCTCATCTCGAGCTAACTTGGTCTCATCCAGCTCACGAATTAGTTCTTTCATTTGAGTCTGATAATGACGAATGAAGACCAATGTTTTATAAAGATGTTTTTTACTCATTTAAAATGACAGTTCTATATTAAATGGCTATTTGACCTGATACTTATGATATCACTTTTTTCAACCACATGCATTTTACAAACCTGGAGACGTTTCATCTGTCTAAGTGCCTCCTCTCTGCCCCGATTGGCTGCTTCCACCTGAGACTCCGCCTCCTGCAGCTCTGTCTCCAGCTGTTTTTTGACGGTCAGAGCCTGAGCTCTCTGTGTCTTCTCTTCCTCAAGCATTGTTTCCAGTTCTCGTACCTGCACAAGAATCAAGTAGATATTGAGTACTAAAAAAAACAGGAAGCACTTTAAACCTGCTTCCTGTGTTAACCCTGAATATCTTGAGATCAACAAGTATGATGTCACCCCTCCTTTTCTCCATTCTACCTGTTTGTTGAGTGCTCTTCTCTTTTCTTCTCCTTTCTCCTCCTTGGCGCTGATCTCCCTCTCAAATTGGGCTCTAAGGGCCTGAAGGGTGACCTCCAGTCTCAGACGAGCATTCTCTGCCTCTGTCAGCTCGTCCTCCAGCTCCTGGGTCTGTTCTTTCAGAGACTGGGCCTCTGTTTCCAAAGCCCGTCTAGAACGTTCCAGCTCATGAACCTGAGGAGGTTTGTAAATAAAACATAATATTTTTAAATAAATGCTACAGCAAGACCTCAGCTGTTATGAGCAGGTTGCTACACATTAACGCTATATAAGCCTGTCTGTATAAAAGCAAGACGCACATTTTTGCCCACGTCATCCTGGGCGTTGACCAGCTGTTCCATCTCAAAGCGGAGCTGCTTATTGGTTCTTTCCAGCTCATCTCTCTGCTCTGTGGCTTCCTGCAGTGCTCTAGATAGAGACAGGAAGCGTGTCTCTTTCTCCCGACTCTCTGCTTCTGCACGGTCTCGTTCCTCCAGCAGCCGAGCACTTGTTGCCTTCTCTTCTGCCAGACACTGAAGGTCAAAAGTCAAGGAGTGAATTTAACTTGAGCAATATATCCATTACTCCATCATCACTTCATGCACCAATTCCTTCATCCATCCATCACTCCATCCATCACTCCATCCATCCATCACTCCATCACTCCATCCATCACTTCTTTCTGTTTCCCACCTGATCAAACTTCTTCTGTCTCTTCTCCAGAACAGTGCAATTCTGTCTCTCTCTTTGCAGAGCGATGGTCATGTCTTCTATCTCCTCTCTCAGGCGTTCTTTCTGTCGCTCGACACGTTCTTTCTCCTCCTCTTTGGCTCTTTCTTTCTGTGTGGCGTTCTCCAGCTCTCTCTGCATCTTCCTCCTGGTCTCCTCCCCGGCCTCTACCGCTACATTCACCTCCTCCATCTGCCTCTTCAGATCAGCCAGCTGCACAGACACATTAACACACAGTCTGTGCTCATCAAGTTAAAACTAATGCAAATGTAAAACATCATACAGAAAACTGATTGACATCATGGACTTATTTAGATCCACATGCATCCATGTGGTCAGGCAAAATAAATCACATTTTACCTGGTAATAATGCTTCTTAAATGTCTCCTGTGACCACTTTTGATTATATTTCTAGGTAACAGTCTCTGATTTGTTACTGCATGTTATTTTTATAAAAACACAAATTCTGCAACCTGTTGCTTGCCAATTTTAAACCCATTTTAAACCATGTGTGTGGTGGGGGGTTACTTATATTGGGGGAAAATGTACATAAAAAAACAACAAAACCTGACAAGTCTGAGGAAAACCCTATTTTGTGGAAGTCCTCATTTGTGGAAGCGCTATAAAAATGTAGTAAATACATTTTTTAAATTGTAAAAATTCCAAAAGTTTTCTATTAGGGTTAAAAACACTGGAAGTCTATGGAATGTCCCAATTTAGATAGATAAGTACATGTGTGTGTTTATGTATGTATGTATAATTGTTTGTACCTGTTGTGTGTGGTTCTGAATCTGACGTGTGAGTTCTCTGGTCTTCTCCTCCTCCTCTTCTAATCTCTCTATCAATCCTGCTTTCTCTTCCTCTAGAGCGCGCACACGTGAGCCCAACGCCAGCTTTTGCCGTGTCTCCTCCTGCAGGAGCTCCTAAGGCATGACACACACACACATTTAGAGTGCTAAGATAAGATGCCATCACATTCAGAGACACTTTAAAATAAAACAAAAATCAAAGTAAGTGGAGAATCTTTGGAGGGTTTTATCTAGACAATCGTCCAATCATGTACCACCGATATGTCACCAATAAGTGTTTTAAAAAGCTCTACCCCCATCTATTAACATTAACACACATTTACACACACACAGTTACCTGCACATCATGAAGTTGACTCTCCAGACTGCTGACCTCCTTACTTAGACGATGAGATTTGGAATCAGATGAGGAGAGAGAACTGGACAGAGATTCAAGCTCTGACTGAAAGAGAGAGATTTGCAAATTTATGCTTGCTGTTTTTTTGGTTTAACAGTTCCATATAAAAACCAGCCCCCAGAATTTTAAAACCTTTTGAATTTTTCATTTTTTAAAATGAATTGAATTTTAAAAACAACTTCACAAAACAAAGTCTACATAAGAATTGATGTCTCTGTTCTCTCACTTCCTTCTGGAAGCTATAGTTCTAATGTAATTATTCATAACCCATTGCAAATTATTCTTATAGGATGGCCTACAAATTGCTCATTGTTCAATGAACAGCTCTATAAAGGCCATTCCCTATCTTTATTATGCCTCATCCATACCTGTAGTTTACTGATTCGCTCCTCTCTTTCCTCTCTCTCTCTTTCGGCCTGTGAGAGGCGTGCGCTCACTTCCTGTAACTGCCCCTCTGCTCTCTTCCTGCCCCTCTCGCTCTCCATCTTGCCACCCTGCAGGCTCTTTAGCTCAGCGCTGAGGTTCATACGCTCCTCCTCCAGGACGGCCTTCACCTTCTCCAGAGACTGACGCGACTGTAAACAGACACACACAGCCAGATTAAAGAGGGATAAACATATAAACATCATTTGCCAACACAAGTCTGAGCATCAAAGTGTCCTGCAGTGTAAAAGCAGTCTGTAACCTGCAATGGACACACACATGCACACTCACTCTTTTGGCATTGTCCAGCTGCTCCTGCAGTGAGTCAATAGCGGCAGAGTGTTTGATGCGGAGCTCTGAGAGCTGGGCTTCATGACGACGGGTCTCCTCTTCTAAACACCTCTGAAGCTCCCCTAACTCAGCCTCACGTCGAGACCTACACACGAACACACACACAATTAAACTGGGTTAACAAAGCTGTTTAAAATGCTTTGTCTTTTCTCTAGTCCTGGATAAGAACCGTGATTTCCTTTTTAGTGATCACATGAACAATTTAACATTGATTCTTAAAATCTGTGGATACAGTGAGATCAACCGATGTCACATCTCAATTTTTGCCATCTAATTCAGATCTAATTTCCATTGTAATAAATTAACTACATGTTTCTAATACAAATCATGTTTTTGAAATAAATGAATAACTGCAGCAGCTGTTTGCAGCCTTATATCATGAAGATATCCTTCATATCTATTGAAGAATTGCATTGTATATGAAAAGATGTAATTGATATTGATAGATGAATTTATATTGAATCACATTAAAATGAAACCTCTTGAATCAGAAATGAATTTATTCTGAGAAATCACAGTTGCTTAGTTACCAATTGCTTTTGTGTAAGTCAACATCTAAACATTACCAACACACACACACACACACAGACACACCTCAGCTCTTGCTGAGCAGCTGTGGTATCTAGTGTATCTTCTAGTTCAGTCCTCAGAGCTTCTAACTCCTCCCCCAGATCCCTCCTCTGTTTTTCAGCTCTCTCCCTCATCCCACGCTCATTCTCCACCTCCTCCTTGAGCTCAGAGACCTGAGACATGGCCTCCCTTAGAGCTCGCTGAGCCTCCGCACGACGCGCGCCCTCTTCCTCAAGCCTGACGGATGGAGAATGAGATAATTCAGCGCTACATCTTACAGTGGAAGCCTTAGATTTGCTACAGTGATGGTGTGTGTGTGTGTACCGTGTCTGTAGTGTGGTGATCTCTTTTTCTCTCTGGCTCAAGCTGGTTCTCAGCTCTGTGGAGAGCAGACTCAGGTCAGACAGCTGCTCCTGGGCCTCCACCGCTTCAGCCTCCATCCGCCTCTTCCACTTCTCCTGCTCCAGACGACCCTGCTCTTCTCTCTTCAGACGCTCTGAGGAGCACAGAACAAGAGATTTATATGTCTGTGTTCTACATCAAAATACAAGAGTGAACACAGAATGTTCTAAAAAGTTGAGGTTCTAGTTCCAAGGCTTTATTATTGTAAACATTTCTGTGGCACAGGAAATTCATCAGTAGTGCAGTGATGCTGCTCATTAGCTGGTGGGAAACATTTGTGTAAATATCCTCATTCTTTAATGTATGAATTAGAGTTACCTTCTAAATCGGCAATGACAGCTTCCTGTTTGTTTTTCAGCTTGTTGAGACTCTTCACCTTTTCCTCTTCCTCTGTGAGTTGATCTGTCAATTCATTAAGTCCCTCTTCCAACTGTTTTTTCTCCTGATTGAGTAAAAGAGAGAGAGAGACAGAGAGAGATTCATGAGCTCACTTAAGATCATAGTCTGCTGAGTTTATTCAGGTGGTTTATGTTGAAGAATTCTGTTTTCTTTAAGTACTTTGTTAAATCGTTCCCTCTGCTCTCCCAGCATCAAGGTTTCAGTCTCCAGACTCTTAACTTTGCTTTCTAGGGTGACCTTCTCCAGCTGGAGGCGTTGACGTGTCGATTCTTCCTCGTCTAACTGTTCCTCCAGATCCTGAGAGACAGAAACACAGAGATGTTGTCAGAGAACCGTCATGCCACCCTACACTCTGACAGAAACGTCCATCCTCCTCACCTGCACATTTTGCTGCATTCTCTTCTTTTCATTGGTCAGCTGGACAGTCCTCTCCTCTTCTTCCTCCAATCGGCTCTCCAGCTCTCCTAACACATCTTCGAGCTCTTGTTTGCGACTGGCCAACCGTGCTCTCATTTCTTCAGCTTCTGCGAATAACTCTGCCTCTGCCTGAAGCTGATCAGTGAGGACCAACTTCTCCTCCATCAGCTGTCGATGAGAAAGACATCAGATGAATATGGAAATCTAACAGACAAACAGACAGACAGGCAGACACTTTCTTGACTTTAACGCACCTGTTGGTTTTTTCTGTCCAGTTCTGTAAAATCAAGCTCCAGTTTGCTTAGCTTGTCTTTGGCTTTCTGAAGCTGTGTTTCTTTAGCTTGAATCTCCTCATCCTGACGTGTCACCTGCAGCAGGGGCTTGACCTGGAAGAGAGGTCAAAGGTCAGAAAACAAACAAAAAAATTTATTGCCATATGCCAACATGCACACTAAGAAAATACTTCTAATATGGATATTAAAAATATATACTCTGGTGGTACTGGTGTACTGTAAGTACATCGTTTTGTGAGTGTTAAGTGTTAAGTTAAATAGTATGCCAGCATTGGAACACATTATAATGTTAAAAAATTGTACCTTGATACCAAAAACACCCTTTATTCCATACTGCATGTGTTTGCATCATATAAAAACACTTAGAAGTCTGTAGTTTAGTATGGACATATAGTAGTGACTAGTTAACCAACCACTATTGTCTTGATTGGCCTCATGAGTGGAGTAGCTCAAATGTGTTGTGTATTACCTTGGTGAAGAGTCTCCACCACTGCCAGTTTCTGAGCTTCAGATATGCAGCACAGTTCCTCTGCATCACACGCAGGGCACTGAGCTGCTGCTGTTTCTTATGAAACGCCCTGCAAGAATACACACCAGTTCATACACACATACATACATAAACACCAAATCAGCAATTATATTCAGAAGTTTACCTCCTGCCGAGGTATCCCCGGGCAACGCTCTGGAAGCGGATGATGGTGTCCGTGATCTTAAGATCTCGTTCTTCTTCCAGGTGAGCCAGAACTCCAGCGCGGAAGAAAACTTTACTCTGTCCCACCCGGAAAAGATTTCTGTCCAGCTCCAGTGCGCTGATCTAAGAACAATAGCAAACATTAAATTTGTTAGATCATAAGGGTGTTGCTAGGAGAGTTAGGGCGTTGCTAGGAGGTTGCTTATCCCCAGTCAAAAGCCTTTGTTCACTTATAAATGAAACAGCACATCTATCAAATCATCCTTAAAGGGTACAATAACAAAATATATTCACCAAAAACAATTATAGATGTCAAGAATATTCTACAAGTTCTTAGAACATAATAAATTAGTTATTGTACAGTTATTGATTAGCACTGTACTGCATCACATCCTGTCAAATCAAAATTATGAACCACCAGTCAAAAAAAGAGTAAGCCATTTACCATGAGCTCGCATGCCTGTTTCCCATCCATGAAGGTTCGAGGAATCGCATTTGGAGTCAAGATCTCATACCTGAGAGACAGAAGATAGATGGGCAGAGACATGAAATAATTGTAATTTATATAATTCGTAAGCAAATATGTATTTAGCAGCTGTATATCAGTATATCAGTATATTTACAAACACACACACACACCTCTGTCTAAACTCCTGGAATGGGATCCGGTTCGGGAAGCCCTGCCTGCAGATCCTGATGCCCTCCAGCACTCCATTACACTTCAGCTGATCCAGGACCAGATGAGGACTCAACTTCCCTGCCTGTCAAATGTCAAAGAACAATGAAAAACCATGTTTTCTGCTTTTACATATATTAAACTCATGCAATGCCAATTCAGGGCAATGTAGCAGGTAAAGAGACCAGAATTATAGATGTTTCTTCAATAACAACAACTTTTATTTGATCTTTATTTTGATCGAAGATTTTTATTTCATGTTATAATGTTAATGACGTTTCGGGGG